>JAAAKQ030002866.1:0-14076 GCA_010016005.3 Zanna intricata | reverse complement strand
AGGGACTGGGTTTTTATTAAATAATTCATTTTTATTGATGAATATATCAAACAGTATTTTTTAAGGCATAGAAATTACAATAATTGAACCAATGAATTTTAATTTGGTAAAATTTGGAGAAAAAAAATCCATGATAATCATTAAAATTGAGTTCAGAGCCATTAAAATATTCTTCTTACAAACTTAAACTATTAAATGTCAATTCAATAATTTACTGATCAACTATAAAATACTAGATGAATAGTTATAGAGTTATGTTTCCTAAGCATTTTTCAAATAAGACATCTTTTTATCAGGATATTATTATTATTATTCAGAATGTTGAACATCTAAGTTGAATGAATAGTTTTGCTAATAAATAATAAATTTATGATTATTTTATTACAAAATAATATAATTAAAATACTAACAGACCTTTCTGGTAAATTCTAAGAATGTCATCACGGAGATTAGTACCTCCAGTAGTGACCATAACTTTAATATCCATGTGTTTTGCTAGCTCTATACAGATTTGACTTGTTTGTAGCGCAAGCTCTCGTGTCGGAACTATTACCAATGCTGAAACAAAAGAATAAAGTTAAACAAAGTATTATTTTAACCCATTACATCAATTCATTTATTTAAATTCCAAATAACTGTAATTAGTATAAAAAGTTTTTTGATTCTTTTTTATAGTTTTATAAATGTATTTAATATTTATTTAGCCCCTACAATTGTTTCTGGGCTAGAAAACCAGAATCAAAAATTGAACACATGGAACACATTGCAAATAAAATTTAATACACAATATTATTCTTTGAGGACCAGATCTTTTTTGAAGATGATTAAAAAATAAAATCACAACTGTATAGTGGCTTATGATGACTATAAGCTCATGCCAAAAAATTTATAAAATGTGTATTACCAATATTTTTTTAGTATTTTTTTTTTTTATAATGTAGGAAAACCAATGCACTATCAACTAGAAATGTTTTTTGTGGTCATCTCAAAATTTTTTTCTAGATTAAAAAAATAAGCGGTCTCTTAACTCAATTCAAAAAAACAATTTTACTATAGGAATCATGATTTTTAGAATTGTTGTCCTGTTTTATGTTAATGTCATGATTTTTGGCAACAATTTGATAAATTTTAATCAAATTTGTAAAATTAAGTTTTTTGTGATTTTTACTAGAAACGGGTATACTAATTTACAGTACTATGCGTAATAATATTACTAACTTTCTTCAAAATCACAAAGGTTATCATTATTATCACTGAATTCATTTTTAACATCAGAATTACAGAATTACTTAAAACACTACTGGAAAGACTGGTAGATGCCAAGCTGAGTCACGGAATACTACACATAACTTCACATTGAGAATGTAATTTTAAGCGTAAAACAAACCATTTGATTCTATCAATATTATGTGGATTTTATGATCTTATAAAACAAACAATGTCCGTTTTTGAATCTCTACTTATAGCTCTCGTTACTTTAAAAAATGTTGGGCCATCCTTGACAAGAGTGCTGTGTAAATTTCATTTTCGAGTTATACTTGAGACAATGAAGTGGTACCAGTAAATTATGTTGATCTGTATTCATCAAGTGTACAAAGGGTTAAAGATTTTAGGGACAGAAATCTAAAAATCAAGCCAGTTTCTTTGCAATTATATATGTTCTTTATTTTTTATGAGCAACAACAAATTGCTCTATCAGTCTATTGTTCTACTTATTAGGTAAAAGATTATCTTTTTTTAAAGTATTTCAGTCATTAATACAATGCTTCAAATTCCTTGTTCATTTTCTAATATTCTTGTCATGGGAAAGGTTGAACTTGAACTCTGAAATGGTATATTTAACTCCTTTATTAAAAAAAAAAAATTGTTATTTTTTTCTCTTTCCTTTTCAACTATTCACACACCTTTTCCTACCTTTTGAGGAAAAGGTGTGTAGTTTTTTAGTATTACTCTTTTATCAGGTATTCTAATATAGCAGTTTCAATATTACTTTCAGATGTTTTATAATAAAAAATAATAAGCTAATAAATTAACAAAATAAAGCTATTTAAAATTTCTGCACTGCAGGTAAATTGTTGAACAATTCCTCAATTATACAAATCACAATAAAAAAAACTAGTTTTTAACATTAACAAAAAACAGAATTTGCTCCTATAATGAAACATGAGAAACATGATATAATGAAACATGATTTTTACAATCATTCACCAATTTCCTATTATTATGAATTTCAATAATGTAAACAATAAAACAAACCTTGAATATAATCCTTTGTTGGATCAACCTGTTCTAACACAGGAATTGAGTATGCACCGGTTTTCCCAGTACCATTTTTTGCACGAGCCAAAACATCTTTGCCTGAGAGTGCTATTGGAATACTAGCCTCTTGAATTGGACTAGGTTTTTCCCAACCTTTCTCAAATATACCCATTAATAAATTGCGTTTTAAGCAGTACTCTTCAAATTCATTGCCCTTTGTATCTGTAACATCCTGTATTGCAAAGAAAAAAAAGAAGAAAAATTAATAAATTCATTGAACATAATACGAAATTAACAATATAAGAAAAAACTACATGTAAATTATAAAGCCAGCAAACACAAATCAAATACATTATAACTACTGAAATAAGTGTCCAGAAGTTTTAACACATATTATTCAAAATTCACATTACGAACGTTAAGGCAGCAGTGCTGTCTGACACCATGTAATGTTAAATATTAGTTTTTCCTTTTTTTCAACATAATTTGTTTGCATTCTACTGAACATGTGATTTTATTCATTAATTGTTAGTGTGTAACACACAAGCATACAATATGGCCTAGTCGCCACATTATTGTAAGATGTGTCAAATTATAGTGAGCAAAATGTTGACACAGCTAATGACGATTCACTCGGCTCCAATATAATTCACATAGCTTCTGGCAACAGTTCACTTGGCTTCACTCCTGACGATTCACTCTACTCCATCTACACTATATAAGCCGGCTTGGCACTAGAACCTGACACGTATCATTTTGATCTGTCATTTGAAGACTCATATTTACACATCATACAGTAGACATATAATAATATATTAAATTATAAATTTTTCAGCGTAATACAAACTCAATTAAATCATGACCATATTAATATACAATGTTAATTCAAATCAGTATTTGTTTTATTTACAGCCCACTTAACATAAACGAAACAAGAGTGACTGGAATAATTACGAATAAACAGATGACTTTTTTACCTCAACTTCTAATGTTGAAATATTTAAGACTGTTTCTCCACTAACATGATCACAGTTACTGATATAAAATTAAGTAGAACAAATAAATGAATATTTTTCTAAGGTTGAATTAAAATAAAATTTCATGATAATTAAAAATAATAACCACTTAACACACAATAAAATTTTATCTACACAGCAAATAATGTCATCTGAAAAATCTTGGTTAGATTAACATTTTACATAATAAGGGAAGAAAATTTAGATTTTATTATATTTTAATGGATAATAAGAAAATACTAATGTCTCATATAAGAGGTAAATCCTTACCTCCAAAGGGGTTATTTACCATACGAAAACCTAGAGGTTAGGTTAAGGATCATGCTTAGCTTTAAGGCAGATCATATTTGGTGGCAAATAGAAATGAAGTTTGCAAGGTAGCAACTTACAGTCTCTGTAATTTTCCTTTAGGTAAATCGTATCTTTAAAATATGTTACTACTAAATAGGGAAGGGGTTTAGATTTCTGGATTATAGGACATTTAAGAGTTTATAACAACTGAATTATTGCATCAATAAACATTTATTAAAAAAAACTCCATTTTCTGTCCTTCTCTATCTAAATATTACCAAATTTTTTAACTTCATACACTTAGTGATACAACTGCATAAAGGAATATAAAACAAAAGGTGACTTACACTAGTTTTTATTCTCTTATCTGATGGAGGGATATTTAGTTTGGCTTTCCAGCCCATGTCATCCATTTTGTCCATATCTCTGAAAAAGATAAATATTAAAATACGAACACAACTGCAATATAGAAATTACACTACTGTTATTCAGAGAATAATTTGTTAATATCTTTGTTGTTATACAATTTGATGCTCTTTTTATTTCTTAACAGCAAAAAAAAAAAAAAAAAAAAACCTGTCGATGATCGATGAAAAAATCACTTATATACCATAACTGTTAAAAACAAATCTTCAAATTTAGCAGAAATTCTTATTTATATCTTTAAGCATTATCAAATATGAGGAAATGCTTTAATAAATAATACAAAACATAAAAATAAATAAATCTTTTTGATTTAAAAAAAAAAATCAAACTACTCATTTCTATTATGAGGTTTGATGAAAATCAATAAAGAAGTAATATATCAACAGCCTGGTGTTCAAAGACATCTTCCTACACTAATTAATAAATGAATATACTATGAAGATCTGAAGAAAATGAAATATGCCACATGAGAATTTGGTATATACAAATTTATAAATAATAAACAACTGCATATAAATTAAAACAAACTGAAATACAAAACATATTTTTAAAGTAAGATCAGTTTTGAATTTGTCGCCTATATGCATGATGTAAATAGATGGTGCTCGCACAGCTTAATTTCAATCAATAAATTAACTGTTAACAATAATAGTTTAGCCATTTTGTTGTTAGTTGTTTATATTCATACATTTATAATGATTGCTACAATTTCTGATCACATCAAATGTGAACAGGAGTAATCTGATTTTTGACAAAAAAAAAAAAATTCTGTGACTGATTTCACAGGCAAATTTGTGACATTTACAGGCTAACTATTATGAGTGATGCTAAAGTAAAACAGAAGCACCATTCATTTTGAGAAAGGTGAATGATCACTCATGAAGAACATAGCAGCAGTTAGAAGTCTGTGATAAAGGATGATTTAACTGAAAAAAAACTCAATAAGAAATTACAAAAACCAATGCTTTACTGTGTCAAAACTGTGGTTGATGTTTCACAAGCACTGATTTATGAAATTTTAGGGCAAAATTGGGCTACAAAACATTGTGTAGAATGGGTGTGTTGAAGATGTTAACTGACAGAAGGAAATGAAAACAATCTTGCTGGAGGGTACAAAGTTTTGCAGCATTACAAAAACAAAGGTGATGAAGTTGTTACTGGAATGAAACTTAAATTTCTTATTCAAACTTTAGAAACAAAGCAGCAGTGCTTTGTTGGTGGCATTCATGCCAATACATACTGTGAAAAATAAACTACATGGTATGCTAACCAATGGCATTTTGTTATTAAATGACAAAACCCAGCCACACAGCAAATCAGACAGTGAGACGATTGAAAAATGTTAATAGAAAATCTTCAGTCATCCCCTCTATAGCCTTGAAAACTCCTAGTAATTACTCCTTTTTCTTCACCATAAAAAGTAGCTAGCATCAAAAATGTTTGACAATGTTCATAAACTGGAAATTATGTTACAGCATCCTTCTAGAAACAAAATTTCTTTAAGAGGGAATCAATAAGCTAGTGAAACGCTATGAAAAATGTGTGGAAGTTGAAGGCAGCATGTAGAAAAGTAGTAAATAAATGTACTTTTTACATATAATTAAGTGTTCATATTTTACAATTTTGTTTTTATTTTAGACTTATTCTAAAAGCACACCTACTTTATCAGGTAACTTCAATATGTTCTAAGGACTAATAATAGGAATAATATAAACAGTAATATTATTATTTAGGTTTGACAGCACTCATGGAATCACCCAATTTACAAGCATCTAGTTTCTCTAAAGCAGCAATTCTCAATCTTTTTACATCCCAACCCCCAAAAGTAAACGACAATTTCACAAATCCCCAACCCAATGAAATCTAGTTAAAAATTATTTAGATGCAATAGTAGACACTGGTTGAACATACATGTATCCAGTGAACGTACAAGACGAATTTACAGGTTCCAACTTGATATGTACGTGCACCATGTAATTTGGTCTGCTTGCATAAAATTCTCTGCGAGAGTTTCATGTTCAAAAATGCATATTTGTTCGACATGTTGTGCTCTCAGTAGTATAAAAGAAGTAGGCATGAGAATGGAAAATATCAGTTTGGTTTCAAATGCAAAGCATGCTTCTATTTAATTTTTTAAAATAGTTTCACTGAAAATAATAACTGAGGTTTCAGTGTTTTAGTGTGCAATCAAAGTGTTACTGTTTTTTCTCTCATTAGATTCTTATGCAAAATGGATGAAGTTTACAAAAGAATGAAGTGACCATTTACATCCAGTTAATTGATCGGTAAAAAGACAAGAAGATAATGACTTATTTAAATTATGGTTTACCTCATTGGATGGAAAGCCACAGTGTGTATAAAGGCAAATCGGTAACATGGCAGCTGATATTTGCAATTTATTATGACAAATCAGAAGGTTTGTCAAGTAGATTTTTCATTACTGAATTTGATGAATCAACAGACATGGCTAACATTTCTAACTTTTTATGTTTTGAGAGATATGAATGCGATAGGGCCAGATCAATTAAGGAAAATATGATGTTGTTTTGCAAATCAGTACCTGATCAAGCACAACAGGACTATTCTTTTTGATGTTTTTTGGTATTTTATCATACAGATTGGACAAAATGTACTGCAGTAGGTAGTGATGGTGCTAAGGTGTAACAGGAAAGAACAGTGGATTCTGAAAAAATTAAAAAATCTTCTTATACCAAGGGCGGAATGGACAGGATGTTTTCTTCACAGACATGCTCTTGCCACAAAAAATTGCTGGAAAATCTCAGATTCTTTGTAAAATTGATTATTTTTATTAAAAGTCAACCATTTCAGGGTTAGCCTGTTTGTTAAATTATGTGATGAAATGAGCAAAAAGAAAAAAATTCTTCTTTTCCAAACAGATGTCAGATGATTACTAGTTATTGAAGGAGAAAGTATTAACCCAGTTATTGGAATTGTAAAATGAATTAATATTCAGGATAAACAAACATAATTCTCAATGTTTTTACAGAATAACAAGTACATATTTTTGTTGGCTTACTTAGCTGATGTATTTTCGCATTTAAATGACTTTAATGTGAATTTACAAGGATATAATAAAAACATTCTATTAGTGAAGAAGTTTCATGCTATCATTTCAATTATTCGGATTCAAAGCAAAAATTTGATATGTTTCCACTCACTTCCGATTACACTGAGAAAAATTTAGATGAAGACACTATTATTTGGATAGCACGAAGATGCATTTGCACGAGTTAAAAATTCAGTTGGTAGAGTATTTCCCGTAAGATAAAACTGATTTCTCCAAGAGGCAGGGACTGAATCCGTTCAGTGAAAAAGTTGTAGCTTCTTAAGTTACCAGTTGAGATTCCAAATCGGTTCATTGAAATGAATTATGTAGCTGTGTAACAACTGCAATTCACATCTGTCGATTTAGATAAGTTTTGGCTTGCTTGTCGAATTGAATATGAAAAGTAAGTCACAGAAGCATTGAAAATATTAATCCCTTTTGCTACGTCTTACCTTGGTTGCGCTAAAAACTAAATACAGGAATCATTTTTTATCACTTTAGAATAATTTGCTTTTGTGTTAATGCTAATGCTAATGTAGATCCACATATGGAGAAATATTGAACTTTTTAATGGAAAACTAATGCAACAAATTTTTAAAGGAAAAACAAATAAAAAAAATGTTAATCTATCTCGCAATTCCAATAACCGGGTTGTTAAACATACTGTACATAAATGGCTAATTCTATTATTTATTTAATTACAAAAAAATTAATAAAATAAAATATATTATTTTATTATATTATATAATTTTATTATTTATTGCGCGAGCAATAAATACCAAGAGCAGTTTAATATTTATTTTGTTATTTTCAATATTTCCATGTACTGGAGATTGTCATACTGTAGTACATGAAAAATGCCATGCCTGACCAGGATTCGAATCTGGGACCTCCAAATGAAAGACTGAGATGCTATAACTTCGCCAAAGAGATTTGTTTGATATTCCAGCAGATGGTTGAGTTTGTTTTTCATTTAAAAGTTTCTTTATATAATTAATTTCCTTTACATGAGTACTTATAAATAAGTAAAATGTTTACAATAATTTATTTTTTTCTCATAAAATGATTTCATTATTATTTATATGGAAAGTTGTAAGCTAATTTCGTGACCCCTTTCTCTTTCATCCACAGAAGCCCCCAGATTGAGAATGGCTATTCTAAAGCAACAGCTATTGATATATGATTCCAGACTCAAAAGTCTGTTAGCAAATAATGTACCATATTAAAGAAAGGAAAAATAACACTTTGTTAATTTTTAAATCGCACAAGCATTTCTGTAAATGTAGACGATGATACTTAAATCTATAACTCTACTGACAATGGCATTTACATTAAGTGTGTTTGAAATAAAAGAAATTTAAATGTTAGATAAGATTCAGATCAGAAAGAAACATGAATGGACACTGGTAGACTTTACCACTTTTTCTGTTTAGTCTCTGGAACCACAGTAAAGTATTACTTCAAAGGATGATATTATGTATGAATGTAAATGAGGTGTAGTCATGTATCAAGCATTTCTGAAATGTGTGGTTAATTGAAACCAAACTACTAAAGAATACTAATATCTATAATCTAGTATTCTAATCCGTATTAAAATAACTGCATTTACTGCGATTTGAATCTTAGAATTCTCAACTTCAAAATCAGGTAATATGCGAAGACAAGTTCACTATTAAACCAACCCGGTGAGGTAGACTTTTACCAATGTGGTTGGACTAACAATTTTTTAAACAATAAATCAGGACACAAAAAAATAGCGAATATATTTTATACACACTGCACACAAAATGTCAGCAATCAGAACTAATACTTCCTTGGATACAGAATAAGAACCAGGAAAGTACTGGGTAATTATTTTTTCTGTTTACTCAACATGATGATTTGTTTTCTAGCAATTATTTTCATTGCATTTAATGTTACTTTTAGAGTCTTTAATTTATTTTTATATTTCATTTAATATTTCAAATTTTGATACAGTAACTACCATGTTAAAAGGACAAGCAGTTTTACTTTTTCTCTTGAACAAGGCACAAAAAAATCACAATGAAATTGCCCTTCATGAATTCATTCTGAAAGCCTAAAAACTGAATAAGTAAATGTACATACATATTTTAAGTTGATGACTCGATATAAGTAAACAATAAGAAAAATGAGGGGAAAATTTATTTCTTGGCACGATTGCACAACGCATATGACTCTGGTGATCTAGACTAATTTGTGACTATATATTGCATGCAATGTCCCTAGAGCATTATCCAACATATTTGCATGACTTTACACCAGCTCTTTTTATCAGTTTTGAATACTGACTAAAAAAATACACAATAACATAAAATTCTACCTGAAGGATCTTAAAATTAAATTGTATTCTATAAACGTGAGACAATCTTGCAATTTAGTAGAGAGTGTTTTTTTTACTTATTAACAACTACACAATTTCCAAACAAAGTATAACAGTTTGTTATATTAGGTAGGTAGTACACAGATAAATTCAGAATAAGATTAGGCTTTCATATAAAAATTTCCATTAATTTATACGGTTCTAAAGCCAAGCTTTGAAGATTGAAGCATGAACCACCAGGATCAGTGGCGGTTAACTATCAGCGTGTGCTTACATAAACCTCTGTTTTGTCTCTTGTACAAGTGGTGATGCAGCGTTCACTGGAAATTTGGGAAAATGATTCTCACTTTTCGCAATTATATATATTATAACAGGTGATCAAATGTAGATATTCTAGTACAAGACCGAAACGAAGAGGCAAAGTACCGAGTGGCACATCTTGGTGTTCCTTTGCCCCAAGAAGGCTCGAATGAGCAAATCAAAGAACGAGACCATGTGGTGTTTTTTTGACATCAGAGGGATTGTCCGCCACGAGTTTGTACCTCCTGGTACAAGCATTATTATTAATCCTAAACTTTATATACAAGTCCTCAAGAATCTGAGAGTATGGATCCGACATGCCAGACCAGACATCGGCAGCGATTAGAAACTTCACCATGACAATGTGCTAGTCTACATTGCTTTTGGCGTAATCAGCTCCTGGACAAGTCTAACTGGCAACACAGCCCCAGCTGCCTACAGTGCCGACTTGGCTACTGCAGACTTCTTTTTGTTTCCCTGTTTGAAATTTCCCCTGAATGGACATCATCACAGAACAACTGAAGATTTTAAAGCAGCTTCTGAAATGCATTTAAACACACTTGCTGAACAGGTCTTCCAGGATGCCTTCACGGATTGGAAATCCTGCTGGCAAAGATATAGTGACGCAGGAGGACAATATTTTGAAGAATTTTAATGTACAGGTATTACTTATTATATAAATAAATGTTTTTTTTCCATACTAGTACACTTGGTGACATTACTTTTTGGACATATCTTATAAGACGCAGTAAATTACAACTTTCTCAAGCTTGTTTAAAGCTTCATACTAATGGTTTAGTGAAAACTATAAATATTACCCAGCTGAACTTGAAACTTCCACCTACTTTAGTAATTAAAAAAAAAGAACATTAACTTTAAAAAATTAAAAACAAACTGTGAGAATATTGAAACTTCAACACTTATTTTGTTTTTTTAAGTATTAATTTTACACTACATTCTTAGTGTTCATCCAGTGTAATAATGTAACAGTTTTTTTTTTTGGATGAATGAAAGTCTGGTTAATCTGGAATGCCAATTAAAACTACAGAGATCAAAATAAATGTCAAGTATAAAATATCTGAAACTAACCTGAAATTGATTTTAATGAAAATATTAGAGATAAATACAATTTTTAATTAGTATATAACCGAGAAAATTTTTAAAAATAGTGTAAAGCAGAAATTAAAAAATCTTGATTGTTATAAAAGAAATATATAACTTTCAAGTTAAATCATTTTTTTTTTAAATGTCCTGATTCTACTAAATCAGTAGTCACATGTCTATTATTTCATAAATAGAATTACAATCGCTATATATAATGAGATTTATTTTATGTACGTTTTCATTTTGCATTCGGGTTTAGGGGAAAGAAATATATAGGGGAAAAGCAGCCTTCATATCAATTAATTTTCATTCTACTAGAGAGGCTGGCAGTGCACAATATAAAATTGAATAAATGGTCATTTGTGAATTTAGAAAAAAAAAAGTTTGATGATAATAACTATTTTCCTTCACGTGTATAAAATGATATCATGCACTTTAGGTTCAACATGTTCTGTAAAGGCAGATCCACGGTGCATGCTAACGACCAGCTCATGGAACTACCCCATGATGCTGCTGCTGGCACCCGGTGGTCTAGGAGGATACCCGCCGTTGTCCTCCTAGATGTTAAGAACTCTTTTAATAGCCTGCTCTGGCACGTTTCCTAGAAGAGCTTGAAGCACATGGTGTGAATGGTGATGAATGAAAAAGGCCGATGTAATAGAATGATGCCAGATTCAGTTATGTGACCAATGAATAATAAAACACTTAGCAAAAGGGCAGTTAAATTTATAGTACAAAAACTGATCAGCCTAAGCGCTTTGTTGTTTTAACCAAAGGGAAATAGTAAAAAATGGTTAGAATTATCCTGAAATTAATTAAAAATAAAATCAATACAGAAGTATTATACAAAATAGCAAATAATATCGATGAATGAAAGATTTTGTTGAGGTTTAGTGAAAATCAATAACTAGGTCTCAAATGTCAATTAAAGAAGACAAATTCAAATCCTTACATTTTAGAAAAAATAACAATTAAGAACAAACAAACACTTGGTTCTAATTGTTTATAAAAGAAAACCTTCTTTGGAAGTGAAGTTCTGGAGACATCTAGTGGAATCATTCTTTTTAAAGCAGTGCATAAAAAAAATAACAAACAGGGCTATGTTTAAATTAATTATCTTTTAAAGGTGATGAGAAAATAACTTTTAATAACAAAAAAGTGAAATACACTAACACTACAGATGATGAAAAAGCTTCCTTTTTTAAATGACATAACATTATTTTGTTTTGAATTAATATAAAGTAAGAAAAAAATATGTTACTGTACAATTATTAATATAATGTATGTATAACAGAATTTATCAGGAAATCCATTTTTTTTTTTTTTTTTTTTTTTTTTGTATGAACATAAGCACTCGTACAACGATCTGCTTCTGATGAAGTTTAAGATTCACGTACACTTTCGTAAAGCACAGTCTTTTTTATTAATCTTATTTTCAATTTAAAATTTTATCTTAATTTAGGTATGTACTGTAAGTAATTTTATGAACAATTATTATTGTTTATATCATTATTATGGCTACACATTCTTGTGATTTAATATTTATTTATAATTCTGTAATGCATAAATTTAGTAGAGTTAATAATTCTCACCTGTCGATTGGTGATTAACAGTTTGGTTTTGGATTTCATTTGCAACAAGTGTTAATTTTTTTTTATAATTTCAAACGCATCATTTCCTCATTAAAAAAAAAAGTGCAAAGCATGTAAAGGACATAAAGTAAACAAAAGTTTTTAATTTACATTTCCACTATATTTAATATGATTTTTTTTTGCTGACAATGAATCCGTGTGTGTGTGTATGTATATATATATATATATATATACTATGTATGTATGTGTGTGCACTGCACTGCATTATCAATAAAATAAACAACTAGAATATATATTACAAAAGGGAGTATCTTCATAATTTTAAGATTATGATTCACAGTGTTATCACTACAAACAATGAAGCTTGATTAATGTCATTCTATAAATAAAACATTAACAATACATGTATAGACATAAAAAAGGGATATATTGTTTTAACAGATTCCCTCCAGAAGGTAGAATGATGATTCCTGTACAAATTTATCAACGGCTTTAATTAATTATAAAAAGGAATTTTTAAATATTTACAAATGTTTTACTGTAGTTAAAAATCTGGTTAATATATTAATGCTTTGTTTAGTGTCTAAATTGTAAAATATAAATGTGTACGTTTATCTATTTTGAAAAAGAAAATGACTAAATCATTAACTCAAGAATAAAGACTATTCAAAACTCAAGGCTACTTATTTAATACTTGGTGGCCAATATTTCAATTATTATTGCAACATAAAAGCTAATATTTACAAAATATGGTACAACTATTACAAATTTTTACAGCCACAGCCAAATCTTGATTTAGGCTGGTTATTTTATTCCAAAACTGAAAATTGTCTAAAAAAGTTTTCTTTTTAATAATTAATATAAAGCTACCATTCAGCAAAGCGGATTTTCTTTTATTGAAAAAAGAGGGGGAATCCAAATATCATCATACGGTAGCATAATTTTAGGGCTAGATCAATAACTTAATTTGTAGTAATAACAATAAAATAAGAGCAAATCTGATCAAATAAAGGGAAACTGTAGTAATAAACTTTTTTCTTATTTATTTTAAAATTGTATTCTGATAATATACTGCTCAAAAAAAATCACATATTTCTATGCTGAAACATTTATGTCCTTTTTTCAGTGGGCTTAAAATATAAATTTTGAATCTATTTTATCATTCACTAAAAAGTAAATGGAGTCAACCTACAAGCACTATTTTTATTTAAAAAAAAAAAACCATTTAACTTGAATAAATGAACTGTTACTTGACAACAATTAAATTTACAATAATTTCAATGAGGTTTTCCAATGACGAGAAAACTAAATGCAAGATGATCAAAATTAACAATAAATAATTATGACTAAATAAAATTATGATAACATATTTGTTACCAGTCAGTGCTGGATATTTCATTTATAAAAAATGAGGGGGAATCCAAGTATCATCATTTTATGGTAGCAAAAATATGTTTAAACACACAGAACATTATTTCCAGAAAATATTAAAATAAGAGCAAATTAAACATACTAGTAATAAAACAAATTAATAGCAATCTTTGTCATCCATTACAGAGATATATATTAGCTGTAAGAATTTGTGAACCACAATTAAACTTAGGTGACAAAGTAGGGTAGTACCAAAATCACTACTATCTTTATCTGTTTAGCCTCCGGAACTACCGTAAGGTATTACTT
>JAAAKQ030002855.1:0-18860 GCA_010016005.3 Zanna intricata | reverse complement strand
TAATTTAAAGAATGTGACGAGGGCTAATGACCATAGCAGTCGATGCCCGTATAAAACCTAATAAAAAAAAAAAATAATAGATTTATTAAAGAACATATACAATACAAACTTAAAATATAACAATGAGCATCATTAACGAAAGATATGAAAAAAACCAAGAACAGAGAATTTAGTTTTAAAAACACAATTTATTGAAATAAATTTAAAAAAGTTCCTTAATCATTTTTTATTTATGTTAAGAAAGAGAATGAAAGAGTATATAAAGAAACACCACGATATACTAAACGTGTTCATCGTATCATATATAAATGTTGATCTACCAAATGTCAGTAACGTAATAATTTTTTCATATGTGACTTGTGCTTGAAAATTGTTTTAAGTGAATATGGATCGAACAGTTTTAACTATTCATTTTTTTTCTGTTTCTAATACTTTTTAAAATAATAAAAATTATTAATAATGAAGTGAGTTTATATAAAAATGAAATGGTTTAATTTGTTTGAAAGTAAAAAAAAAAAAAGTTTATTTGATCATGTAAACCAAGGTCATGATTGATAACTGTACTTAAATTGTTAAGGAAACCTACTATAATCAAAATTACAATTTTGCATGATTTCCACACTATTCTAATTAAAAATTAATTTTTTTTTAAATTTAACTTAATAATTATCACCTTATGTTAATGTTTTTTTTTCAAAATTTGGAAGATAAATTTATTAAATGATTTATACATTTTAAATAAAGTTTTAATTTTTAAAAAGGTCCATTATTATTTACTTTTTTAAAAATCAAAATTTATTTTTTTAATTTTATAATATTATGTCTTTTGACTTCTAAACCAATATTATAGAAATTCAGTATAGTGTAATAAGCCAGTCAGTGTTAGATTTTAATCTCATCATTTCCAAAATAGTTACTGTAAATTTTTTTTTTAGGAAATAAACAAACATCACTGGGGTCAGTGAAGTAAAATCACATATTCGGAAAAAACTAGGTTATCTAATATAAATTTTTTTTAAAGCAGCGATTGAACTGTTGCAATCGAATATAGATAATCATTATTTGGATAAAAATAATATTACTTCACAAAATTCTTCCTTTGTTTTGTATGTTCGCCGTAGCCGTATTTTAAGTAATTCATAATCTGAATCTCTTTTTTTTTCCACTTGGGAGAGAATCAATGAGCAAGATGACATTTTGAATCCTGAAAACAGCCCAGCCATCATTACTTTGAGAAAAGAGTTTGCATGGTTTTTATTTTTTTTCAGTAAAAACTATTTTCAAAAATTTAGATTTGTTTAGATTTCAAAATAACTAGGGTTAGCAAATTTTGTAGTTAAATACAAAATAATTTTGGGGTAAAATAAAAGATGGAAAACAAAGAATAGTGTATTAAATTATATAGGCTCCAGGGGTCTGCGCCAGGCTGAAAAAGGGAGGTACACGTTCTGGCTTATGATTGAGGAATATCTCCCGGGCAATGGTTGTTAGGGAGGAAGCTGAAAAGGTTGAGGAAGCTACTTATGTGCTGATGGTGGAGAGTGATGATGATCAACTGGTATGCAATATATAACAGGGAGAAAGTGGCCAGAGTCAAGCGAGATGAGGTCAAAGCAACTATGGCTAAGGACAGCCTAGGAACGTTGGTGTGGAAGGTTGCGGAGTGCTGGGGTGTTAGGAAGGGTTGCAGGATCTCCCTATGCATGAAAGACGATGATGTTCTGAGACGTGAGAAGGTCAACAACTAGTGACAAGTCATTAACTATTGTGATGCGGAAGGAAGGAGTGACTTATGCCCAGCTTCTTCGAGAAGTAAAACAGAATGTCTGGGAGGATCTTGCTGCAGATATCCTGTCTGTGAGAAAGGACAGAAACGAGGAGTCTAAGATACGGTCAAGGAGGGCAGTGGATAGCAAGCTAACCTCAAAAACAGGTCGGATGATGACATAGCAGGACTTGTAGTAGTGGGCAGGAGTAGGAAAGGGCGGTTGGCCACGGTCCATGAGAGGACCTCTGTTCTGGAGACAACAAAGGAAGAGGTAGCTCTTGCAATAAAAAAGGAGTTGGGGATTGAGGTGGAACTACATGTTTTGTATCTTCGACCAGCGTAAGGGACTACGCAGAATGCTACGGTGATGCTTTCACACTAGCAGGCTAATCGGCTGGTCTTTCCAGACCAGCCGATTAATTGCCGATTAATTGGATGGCAATCGTGTAGGGTGATTGCAAGAAGGGGAGATGAGACTGACTTACAATGCTGGAAGCCAAGGGAGCGGGCGGCGGGGTGCAGGGGGCCTGATAGGCCCAAGCGATGTTAAAACTGTAATGGGAAGGGTAATTTCAGGGTCTCCAGCACGGAGACCTCATGCAAGGTGCATGGTTTGTGGTGCCGATAATCATAAACTCGGCAGTGCTCTACTGAAGAATAGAGCACTCTTCAGTACCTACTGAAGACACTGCAGCTGAGGGTGGGGTTGTGGGGTACCTAGGTGCGAGGGGGTGATGGTCAGCTCTCTGTGTAGCTGTCATTTATCCGCGTTTGCGCGGGTGGGCGACGGTGACGAAGGATGGAGACTCTTGATCCTTCGAACTATAAAACCGAGTCTCGGTGAGGATTCCACAGCTGGGAAGCTATTTGAGGCAGGCGATAAAGACCGAGTCCCGGCTCCTGCAGCGGGGCAGATTAAACCGGTATACCCAGGCCTGGCTTAGCTCTGTTCTAAGGGTTACAGGCGAGGCAGGTGATGAAAATCGAGTCCCGACTTCTCGAGCGGGGCTGCTGGGACGGTATAAACGAGCCTGGCATAGCTCTGCCTCAGAGCGTTATACTTGAATGTGCGTACGATTCGGAAGTGAGGGAAAAAAATTATTAAACATTTTATTTTGGAAAAAAATAAATATATTTTTATTCAAATACAATTTCATCACCCTATGTCGGGTTTTAATAACACTACGAATTCGGTGGTGTTGTTCTTCAATCTCTTTCTTAGTGCTATCTACTGGAACTGAGTGATGCAGTTTCTTGTGCACTGCTCGGAAAGTCCTTTTATCTTTACGTGTGAACATTTTATATACCGAATTAATTATTTTCTTATGCAGTACGTTCGGGAAGTTATCGTGCATTGAAATTTGCAAAGTGTAATGACGGAACTATTTTAAATATTTTGTGTTTTTCTCTCATTTTTTCCTTTTTTTACCTGTCTAGTCTCCGGAGCCATTGTAAGTACACCTTCAGAGGATGAATGAGAATGATATGTATGAATACAGATGAAGTGTAGTCTTGTACAATCTCATTTCGATCGCTCCTGAGATGCGTGGATAATTGAAACTCAACCACCAAAGAACACCGGTATCCACGATCTAGTATTCAAATCCGTATTTCAACATTTTATAAAAACGGATCTTGCAATAACTGAACTAGTCTATAAAAGGTGTTGAAAAATACCTCTTCCAACATCAATAAAACTCTGCAAACGTTTCAATTTATTTTCATATACTTTAATTAGCTGATGTATCGGTTTGGATTGTGTCGTATGTATGTCGTTATTGCGGTTTTTAGTTCCTCAATAGTGCGTGGTTTGTTGCAATAAACTGCTGTTTTGTTGCTCCTCCATAGAAAGTAATCTAGAGGAGTCAGATTGAGCGATCGTTCACAAACCCCTCCAACTGATTCGTTTACAAAAAAATTTTTTTGTGAAAAGTGAAAAAAAATCAATTGTCATAATGCTAATGAAAATAGTT
The DNA here is from genome assembly GCA_010016005.3 of Zanna intricata. NCBI lineage: Eukaryota > Metazoa > Arthropoda > Insecta > Hemiptera > Fulgoridae > Zanna > Zanna intricata. The sequence continues at coordinate 15,119 of JAAAKQ030002855.1, read as the reverse complement.
GAAAATTTCACTTTCAATTTAGTTTTGATACTCTTTTGAGTAACAGAGTAATAAAAATCTTAAATAATTATCCCGTTTCAAAAATAACAACATAGTACTTCATATACTAAATAGAAGAGAAATAGAGAAGAAATAGAAGAGAAGAAAAAAGGATGCCACAAACTGAACCAACTGACATAGGAAAAGAAATGAATCTAGTTGAATACCATACATGTGCCCCAAATAAAATAAAATCATTACTTGTTCATTATTGTCAGTATTGACCCATAAAAACCTATTTTCATTAATTTCCCCTTTTGTTAACTGACTAATAAACTGATCTTTTTAAAATATCACAATAATGATCATTATCAACTGGATGTCAAAAATATTGAACCCACAATGCGCGGTCAACTGACACCGACTCAGACTCAAATTTTGGTTTAGTGTAAAACATTTTCGTGTAATTTATTAATATTAGTTGTGGACCACAGTCGTGTGTATTATATGAATTAATATATCCTCCCAGTTAATCCTTCTGGACTGGTTGGGTCCTACCACATTTTCAGCGATCTACATACTGTCCCACCCCTCGGTATATTATCATGATTTATTCATAAAATTCTTTAAGACGCTGGACTCAACAATATACAAAATTAGAAAATTTGTAGAAAAAATCTAAACGTTGGTAGATTTCGAAACCAAAATCAAAAAACCACGAATTAATTTCTAGTGCTGGGAAGAAAGAAAAGAACGGCTCATTGAAAATGAAAGGCTAACTGAAAAAGATAACACTACAAAATAAGGTGAATTAACAGTTTAAAAGTTGTAAACACATTGCTGCCAAATCGAAAAAAAAAATTAACGAAAAGGATCTGAATAAAAAGATTTAAAAGTATTTAAAGATTTTTTAAATTTAGATTTTTGAAGGCGACTATGGGATTTATGGTTATTTTTAATTTGTTGTTAACTTCAAACCATCAAAAACGATTAAAAAATATTAGGGTGAAGTTTTTAATCGATTAATTACTCTTTTATTATAATTTAATTAAAATATAATATAATAAATATTATATTATATAATAATTAATTTCTGAGATAAATTTGTTTATCTCAGTATTATCATATTTATCTCATGAGATAAATAAAATATTTTTCTTTCTACATTTAAAAATATAATTGCGATAATAATAAATTAACTTATAGAAATCTTTACGATTTAATATAATCTTTATAAATGTGTTTTGAATGCAATGAAGTAAAGTGACAATAAATAAAAATCTAATGATATTGAAAAAACAATAAAAAAAAAAGCATAGCAAGCACTATAGGCCGATCTAGATCTATAATGTTGTATACACGTTATAGAAAGAAAAAAAAAAAAGAGATCGTATGGTATATTATTACCTGTAGTTGCATCATCGAGTATGCAGTTATTGCTGTCATTTTTAGCTCAACTGCATTCAAATATATCCAGTATCCTTGAATAATAATTACACTTCATTTTACCGACTGTGCAATATCTACTAAGCAGCTTAGATATTAAATACAAATATTACATACAACCCAGTGTAAATTTTAAATTTCCCATAAAATGATAAAAGAAATTATAAAGTATAAAAAAGGAAATATTATTTTATTACATTTTTATACATTAACCTCATAAAGCAATATAATATTAAAAAAAAAAAATTCTTAAAAAAACTTTTATTAATATATTCGTATTCTTACGCAACAGTTCTCTACTTCTAGGAGTAGATAGTAGTTGTAGTACTACAATAATGATAGTAGTTGTAATACGAGTATTAAGGCAGTTTCTTCATGTAGTTTAAGATCATTAATCATAATTTTAATTAATGATAAAAGAAGCCGATAAAAACTGTGAGAAAATATAATTTTAATAACAGTATCATTCTGTGATTACATGTAAGAAAAAAACATATAAGCCTCTAAATACAAATATAATTTTATTTATTTATAATTGATCAAGAATGCAAATGGATCTGAGATTTTCTTTTATTATTTTATTAAATTTTTTTAATTTATGAACCATGCTGAAAATTTTAAGAAGGGTCAAATAAACTAAGGAATATATAAAGAAAGGATCAATGCTAGAGAATGTAAGGAAAATAATTTTTAAGAAAGGTGAAAACTGGACAGGATCTGATGAAAACAACATATTGAATTTAAAAAACTATTAGTAGGAGAAGTATTATATTTTCCATTGAAAGATTGGAAAGAATGAAATAGAGTGAAGGAAATAGATATGAAGATGCGGTTATATTAGGATTAGACATGAAAAATGATGTGAAAAGTAAAGTGTAAAATTACAAACATTTTCAAAGGTTGATGCATAAATTCCAGCGATGAAAACTTCAAAAATATCATAAATAATAATGAAATTTACTCTTTCATTGTTGGTTAAGTTTTCATTGTTAGGTTTTACCCTACAAGTGTTAAATGTGAGAACTTTCGTCAAGCGTCGTATATCTAACAGATAGTAGAGTTCATCCGTTACTTTATCTAACTAGGTGGCCCTGGAATAATATGGAAGCTCTTCCATTACTCTGGTAATGGATTGAAGCAGCAATCCGTCGGTAACGGAGGCACATACTCAAGATCATTTTTAAAACTCTAAAGAAAATATCAAATGGGATCAGGTCGGATGATCTTGAAGATCTTCACAAACAATCTCTATAATCTCTATGTTATCCATCGCTGTATGTGATATAGCGATCGGAGAAAAGGTCATTCGTTTGGGATAAAAGTTATATTTCAGAGGAGTAGCACCATCTTGTTGATAAATAAAATTCTGTGGTACATCTCGCAGTTGAGGAAAAACCCATGTAAGCAACATCTTCCAGGTAATCAACTCTTGTTAAGCTCGCTTCAGCAAGTAACTGCTCATAAACTTTCCATCGAGATAGTGTATAGGAAATATTTAATTATGAGAAGTCCCTTTAGGCATTGTGAGTCTTCTCGGATTTTCTGACCCTCAAATACGTACATTATATTTGTTAACTTTCTACTAGAATAAAATGTTGACCAATCACTGAACACAATATGGTCAATGAAAGTCTATAACAGCTGTAAACTTTGTGGACGCATATGTAACCGTTTCCTTAAAACATTCCACATTGTCTTTATCAGCAACGCTAGTTATCGGCTTGATTTTTAACAGATTATTTTTTTCAGTTTTATGCAAGAAAAACTCCCTGACACTTTCAAATTTCCTTAAAATACCCTTGTTCGTACTGTACTTTTACACAGATATCTGGTTGTTTCAATCCCTTAATAATAACACTCAGTAACAATAACTCGTATATATGCTCTAAACGGATAATTAAAAAAAAAGACGGTTTATTAATAAAAATAATTTTTAAACTATCACAGTAAAAAATTAACTTCAATACGCCAAAATAATAATAATTTTCTTTTTTAATTAATAAAAATAAAAAATTACTGATTTTAAATTTTATTGAGTTAAAATATAAAATACAAGAAGTATCTTTCTGTATGTCTAGTTCACGTTTGCATTTTCATTTTCAAATACCTTTAAAAAAATTTTTAAAAACTTGCAATTTAAAACTCAATTTGACACATGAATTAAGAAATTAATATTATTTTTTGTTATAAATTTATTTTTAAATTAAAATTAATTTTTTATATCCTACGTCAAAATACTTTTAATTTTACCAAATCTTCGAAGAAAAATACGTATTACTTTCGGACGCATGGTGGGATTGGAAGATGAAAATTAATTTTCTGTATGTTTTGAAGTGTGTGTGTGTGTGTGTGTGTGTGAAATATTGAAAATATTGTCTCGAAAATCTTCGAAACTACTAGATAAATTGTATTGAAATTTGGAAATGCTATGAAAAGTCTATTTAATGTTATGCGTGTGAAAATTCAAAGATTGATTCGTTCTTGAGTTACGCTCAACTTATATGTGGTATACAAGTTGGAACGTTAACATTTCTTTATTTGGGCTATCTATTGTAAACAATATTGTTTGGCTTATTCAGGTAGCGTTACTTACATTTACAGGTGACAGGATATGTGTTTGAGCGGGACAAAAGGAAACAAAATAAAAAAAGAAGAATTTTTAATGTTTTTTTTTTCATTTTGTTTTATTAACTACTCTTATTATTTTAAAAATAATAATGATTGATATGTTAAATAATAATACAAATATAATTCTTTTTTTCTTAATATTTCCAACTTAATGATACTGTCTATAATTTTCGAAATACAGTTTTTATAAAATTTTATTTATGTGAGTGTATTTTGATATAGTCTAAGTTTTTACAGTTATAAAGTAATATTTATATATAAATATAATTTATATAGATATATTTGTTAGATGTCGATTGCAGTTTTTCATTATTCAGATTTAAAAAAAAAAAAAAAAAAAAAAATTAATTCCCGCCCGGTTTGTATATGCTAAGAATTTTTTTACTTTGTATGGTAGTTTTACGAACAACGCTTTACAACCATTAAATTGAGTACGTGTTATCCTATCATATCTAATTTATCATGAGACCAGTCATGTGTGATATGATTACTTCTTCAGTAATTTTTATTAAAATTCCATTATTTATAATGATGATTATTATAATTATTTACATTATCTGAAAGTGAATCCGATCGAAGAATTACGTCTACGTTTTAAATAACCGCTACAATTTATTATTATTTTTTTTAAGGTCTGCATATATTAAGGTAATTTATGTTATCATATTTTATTACAACGCTATATTTTTAATGTTGTATTATCTATCAGTAATGATGATCTATCTTTATAAAAGGATATATAAAAAAGGATGGTAAGGTTAATCTTTAAACGATGCCTTTCCACTTCTTCTATTCCGTTCCCCTCACCCTGTCCACTGTTTACTAGTCGCCCAGTTAAGGTTTGATTTAATGAGAGTTAGTCCACGGATGTGGTCACGCACCGTCTCAATAGAGCACGTTTTATTAAACTAATTTCTGATATTCATTAGCCGATATCTGTCTGACCGTGTACAGGAATGTTAATTTGAATACAACCTCATCCCCCTTTACCACTTCTTTGCCTAAAAGCTTTCGAACCAATACTAACACACACATACAAACATTTTTTTTTCTTCTCGTTTTCTTTGCAGTTTTCGTGATCACTGTTCAGCGTTCTATTTATGATTAATATATTTTAATTTTTATTAGATGTACGTTTCATTTTATATTATATTATTATTATAACTTTAAAGATAAAAAATAAAAATTGTGGTTTTTTATTTAGGCTGTCTATTTTATTCAAATAGCTATAACAAAAATAGTATTATATGATAAAACAAATATTTTTAATAATAACTACGATAGTTTTATTACTGTTATTTTTAACAAGGTAATTTCTTAAACAAAAGTTATTAAAATAAATTATTATTAACGGAATATACTTCATCATTCTACTTGCATCAAAAAACTGTTTAATAAAAGTAATTACTTTTATTCGATTATAATAAATGTTCGTTCTTCTAAAACATAATAATAAACTATCGATTAACAATATATTAACATTATCTATTTAAAAAAAAAATTTATTATAAGAGAACAATATTTTAAAAAAATAACAAAAAAGCAACAACAACAATATTTTAACACAATAAAATTTAAAAAAAAGCAATTTTTTATTTTTACTAATTAAAAAAGAAATATATTATTATTTTGGCATATTGAAGTTAATTTTTTACTGTGATGGTTTTAAAATAATTTTTATTAATAATCCGTTTGTTGATTTTAAACAATATTTTTAAATGAAAAAAATTTATTTGCGTTGATCTAGATGTAAAACTCGTCATCATAAATAAATTGATTTCCAAATGTGAATTCTTAGGTTCAAATCCTAGTAAAAGTAGTTTCTTTTACTCAGATGGTAGATCGTAGTTACCGGTGTTCTTTGGTGGTTAGAGTTCAATTAACCATATATGTCTCACGAGTAATCGGCTTGATTCTATTCAAGACTATCCATTTACAAATACAATTACAATTAACACTCCATTCATTTAATTGTTGATGCGACTACAAATAAAAATATATTACAAAAATTTTTATTAGGATTCTTGTTTATTATTAGAATAAGTATAAGTTTAAATCAAAGAGTTTTGTAGGTTGTAAAAGTGGAAATGAAAAATATCTATTCAGATGTATGTGATTAAAACTTATACTGATTTTTGGATTTTAATCTTCTTATGATGATTAATTTGATAATTCAGTAATTTACAATTATTAAGTTTTAGTTAATACTAAATTCTCAAAATCTTATTATTACTTTATGTTATTAATCCTTTTAATATATTATTTATTATCGCTAAATTCTTTCCTTAATTTCAGAAGAGAATTCTACAAAACATAATAAATAAATAAGATTATTGTATCAATTCAATAGTTGTTGCATACGTATTTCTTGCATAATATAAAAAAGTATAAATTAATTTGATTCTTTACGTCATCTGTTGCACTATATTAAATTCCAAGGTATTTTTTACTGGTAATTATTATTTATCATTATACTTATATTGTTAACACTAATAAAAATAGAATACGGATTGTTTATTAAAGAACTTTGCTTGTTTTTAATTTCATTACGCGTTTTATCCGGGCGACGACGTTGAGCGTTTTTCGTCCCTAAAAAAAAAAAGAAAGAAAAAAAGTAAAAAAAATTTATTGTAATAAAAATGTATAACATTATTTTTAATAAATTTTCATTTATTTTGCGGTCAACAATATGTATAACAGCAATAGTTGAAATAATTATAAAAAAAAAAAAAAATGGACATCAAGACCATATAATGTGATGAAAGTATATAAATTTATAACATTCATACTGTTCCTACAGATGCTATATATTAGATATAATGTATACTGTGTCCGAAATGTTTAAGGAGAGATACCTCGATTTTTGATGATTTTTATTAAGGGTGCTACATATCTTGTGTAGAAACTCATTACCTGGCGTACAGAAGAGTATATAAGATCATTTAACATGACTAAGCTAACTTTCTGTTGCACTAATTCTATATGCTTACTCGGTCTTTAACACGTATATGTACCGCTTCTCCTAGTCCCTTTTTAATGGAAGGTCATCCCCCAGATCTCCCATAGTAACCTCTTTCTTGACCTTCCTTCAGAGTAAGAGGTCTCTTCAGATTTGAGATCAATCGTGCCCGACTCCTCAAGCACTCGCTACTGACCGTTTGTACTAGTTCGATTCTGCAACCTTTCCTCTTCGAAATAAATAGAACTCCTACAACTAGTCCTCCTGTTATGGTAATCAAGTAGCTTCCTCAAGGATCAGCCTATGCGAGTTGTAGACTCGCATAGTCTACAACGACAATATAGCTATATCCTATTTCTCATCGCCCAGATCGCCAAACAGGACCTCCGTTTGTCTCTTCTCAACAACCACTTGTCCTCGACGCATTTTCTCTTGCCTCGGTACCTTCTAACAAACACAACCTTCTACAAAAGCTGCTTGCCATAGTCTGTCCTAACGTTCCTAGCGAAATCGAAAATCACCACAATGTTATGATTGGGCACTCTGAAAACAGACCACTTAAGTACCTCACATATGGAAATAAGATCGACTGGCAACCTCTGGAACACCAGATCAGGGATATCATTTTTCAGCATTCCTCCGTCAATGTGCTCCAGAAGCCTTCCATATTCCATCATACAGTTGGAGCCTCTCCAACAATATAACAGAGGTGGCCTCCACCTCTGTTATATTGCGTCTCAGTACAGTGCTACAAGAACCTCTGCTTATATTATCTACAAGAAATTTATCTGCTTATATTATACCAGCTTACACTATACCAGCTTATATTATAATAACATAAGCAAATATTTCGGTCATTCACCGACGTATTTGGTATGTGTCAACATTCACCGAAGAATATTAACATTCTCTAATTTCGGTCTTTCACAGTAATATAGTATATTACATCTTAAAATAGTAAAACTATTGCGGTGATGATGATAATGAAAGTCATATAAACGTAGAGAATTTAAGTTAATTTTGCGGTCATTGCATAATTCAAGTATTTTTTAACCCTAAATTTTTTTGGTCAATTAAATGGCGGTTTAAAAAGAAATAGCCAATATTTTTTTTTAGTGTTCGGTTTTAATCTTTTCATGACAACACAGTTTATGATTTTATACGATTTTTTTGCAGACAGTTTAATAAAAAATCTTCCATTATTTTTTATTTGGAATAAAATTGTAGATTTTATTTTCTCATTATTTTATTTTATTATTTGTTAAATTCATCAATTTATTAGACTAATTGAATGTCTTATATCGAATTGAATGTCTTATATCGATAACAGTAATTATTATTGTTAATTCAGTTATATCGAAGCTATTGTCAATGTCATTCGATCCGTGATGTTACGGTCCGTGTGCAACGGTACAGCACAATACCGCGAGCCTATTTCTTCTTCTTTCTATTTCGTCCTTTATTTTCTCCGAGCTGGTCCTGATCCCTATAATTAGAATACCCATGTAATTATCGTTATGTAAATCACCAGAAGGTTATGATCAAGCAGGAGGGAAAATATGAATAGAGTAAATGAGCGGAAGAGAAACAGAAGTATAAAGAAAGAATAAAAGAATCGGTTTTTATTTATGTTCGGGTAGACGTGGACTCCCTGTTCGCTTGCCTGCCCGCGCGCTACTCTTTCTTACAGCAGTACTTATTCACTTGGATCAAAACAAAAGCAATTTCGGGCTAACACGAAAGAAGAGTTACTGTTGTTCAATACATAAACTCCATCCTAAAAACATTGCTATCTTCGTCTTATTATTTATGTATTTTTTTCTTTTTTTACAAATATAAATTTTTATGGCATGAATAATTTTATCTATGTATAACTTACCGGGCGGTCTTTACAACTGACTGACGACCGATACTATAAATTTATTAGTATACCAATTTTGAGTGCTAGCTGTGATTTCATTATCTGTTCAAAAATTATTATTTTTATTTTCCTTTTTAAATTCGAATAACGCCGTCATATTTTAAAACGAAAGTTAAAGAATTACGTTAGGATATACTACTCTTACGTTAACGTGTTATCGTATAATACATTATCTATTTACGACGTAGGTACGTTTAATATCAGTAAATCAAGAAAGAACCTATGAAGATCACGTAATGATGAAGGGTTTTGTTGGCAAATTTAAAAAAAAAAAATAAATGTTCTGCTACTTACTTTTTATTTTTCAATTACCAGTTAGTTGACTGGTTTGATGCTATTTTCAATCTTTGTCTGCCTTTACAGTTTTTAATATCTATATGGGTCCCTTTATCAACAAATTAAAAAAGAACCTGGTGTTTTAATGGTTTCTCTGTAGAGCTGAATAGTTTAAATTTCCAAATATTCATGCTAATTTGTTAAAATTTATAGAAAAAAAATTTTAGATTGGTAAAGAAGGTTGCAATTAAAATATTACTGAAGATGATTTTATAGTGAACAGTATCCTGCACAAATAAAAGTAATTTCCATTAATATTAAAAATAATTAAACGTTATTAGGTTTGAATAATCTCTAAGAATTAAGGACACATTCAATTATTTAATTATTCAAATAAAAATTTAAATAAATAAAAATAATATATTATGATATATTTTATCAAGCTATGCAAAAATTTTAAGCAAACAAGCAAAAAAAAAAAAAATATAAATAAATAAAATAAAAAGAGATTTGTGCAAACAACTTAAAATTATATTAATGTAATGATGTTTTCCTATTAATTTTTAACTAGTAGAGAGAAAAAATTATGAGAAATTTTTAATATTTTATGATTCTAAAATTGTATATATGTATACAATTACATAAAATAAAAAGTTATTCAAAAAAAACCCAGTGATTTACGTAATTTAGAAAATTTTATAATGCAGTATTGAATTGAATATTGCATAGATTACACAATACATTTTATTATACATATACTTTCACAAAAATTCATTTAATAATAAAACTTTCTAATTAGTGTTAACATTATGCTTTTTATATATATTATAAACGATTTTTGTAATTAATAAAATTATTTACTTGATCATAGTGTATTCAAAATACTTAATACACATAATCAAATGATATGAAATTAATTTTTAATTTTGTAATTAAATAATATTACAGCTAATTCATTTTAATCGTTAAAATAATTGTGTAAGTTTTGAATGGGATATATTTTTTCACTATAAGTAATAAAAAAAGTTTCATTACTGTTTATTAATGTAGTTATAAAAATAAATATAACCTACCCGCATTGTGCAACAGTTGTTAATTAAAATTATTCAACACTGGTAAATATTGTAATAATAGCTGATATCTCAATTGGTCTAATATTTGCAGATATAGTTACTTTTATTCATTATATTTACCGCTGGCGTATATTAAATTAAACTGAATCTTTTTAATCATAATATTGACAATGTAATAATATCTTCGCGTTATTTGTAAAAAAAAACAACCGACTCAGAAATATAGTTTTTTTTATTTCGGTTTTGATCGTTTGAGGAATTATAGATGAGTATCTTATTTGTTATAATGTTAAAATTATATGTATACAATTTAACACATGTGTGTATTTTATAATATTAGGGAGAGAAAAAAGCCTGGGTTTACGTGATAACCTATCTGAGTTTTTTTATTTATTAAATAGGTATAATAGAGGCCGGCCTTCGTGGCGCGACTGGTAGCGTTTCAGCCTTTCATTCCGGAGGTCCCGGATTCGAATCCCGGTCACGCATGGCATTTTAACACATGCTACACATCATTCATCTCCATCCTCTGATGTAGCACTTAACTGTGGTTTCGGAGGTTAAAAAAAAAAAGAAGAAAGTATAATAGAGATCTTGTAGTGGTCTTAAGAGTCGGTTTACATGATACAATTTCTGTAATTTTAATGTATAAGTTTTTTAACCGTCTTTAGTACTGGCGTATGTATTAACATGTATATGTTCACACAATCTGGCTGTTAATTGTATATGGTTAAATCAATGTATACGGTGAAATCAACATTCGGTTTTCCAACATAAATCGTATTCAGCTATTCCGTGAAATAACCGATCCAGTTTTTGTAGTCGACGGTCCAGTGTAGGCGATGATAGACTAGTTGGTGTTTCGCATTGCAGTGATCACTATCTTTCAATCTTTTGCTCTATTGCAGTTTTGTATAAAATTCATTATACGTTATGGCTTATAATAATATAAAAACTGGTACGATCTGATCGTACTGATCAGGTACGAGAAAGACGTGCAATCTGGTATGTCTTTTGAATCCTATAAAGACAAACATATTAAGGAATCAACTGGAAAGAAATATATTGCGTTAAATGAAGGATTCCAGGCTCTAGATCAACAGCAAAGACAACATATTGTATTGTAATTTGAAGTTTTTATTTTTTATTAACTATAACTTTATTACATAGTATTTATAATATTAAATTAATTTTTCTAAATGATGTCTGTAGAAACAAGTAAAATAGTGACTATAGCGTGATATGAATACATAAAAACTAAAAATGTAATATAATTAGCCTAAACTAGTGTGATTACTACAAATAATATTAGTGACCGAGCTTCATATTGCCGTAGAAGTTACCCTTCAGAAGACTCTTCGTAGAAGAGCTTCAAAAACAAAAATGTATCCTGTCTCTTTAAATCCTTTCCCACTCTACTCAACATTCCTACTCAACGGTATCAAATGGAAACCTGAGACATTTGAAAATAGTTAAAAAATTCAGAATCGTTGTTTCTAGGTCTCACATTAATATTCGGAAAGCGCCAAAATTACTTTCCTTTAAAATATCCATTATATTTTTATTTCTCAACTTTTTTTGACGGCTGCTATTGCCGCCTTCAATACAATAGAAAACAAAGTATTTATTATTAACATGCTCTACGATCTCACAACCACGATTGATGAAAGAAAAACGATGGGTGTGAACATAGAATTCTATTAGGCAAAATAAACGATACGTCAAAAAACCGAAGCGAAACCGTATCGTGTGAATTGACCTTTAGACAGCTGTAAAATTTCTCCGTAAATTTAAGAATGTAACAAAGTTTCTGAACATGTTCTATTAGTAAAAATAAGGAGGAAATTTCATATAAACATAGGTCTGGAAACGCTTTGTTAGCTAGTATCGGCTGGCGAACGATTTCGTCATGATTTCTGCGGTAATATTAAGTCAGGCTAGTTCTTAAGATCCAAACAAAAGGGTAAATTTTGGGATTTTTTATAAAATTTAACCAAAAAATTAAAAACATAAGCCCCAAAATTGTATTTTTAATAGTTCACACCTTCATAAATCGTTGTAGATATCCACTAGGGACTACTTACATTCTTGAAGGAAATTGAATCAAGAACAAACTGAACGAAAAGTCATTATGTTGATTAAGGTTTTCATATAATCACTAGTGGCCACTTGCTGTTTCACATCGTTATTACTAGAAAGTAATGTTACAAATTTTTTAAAAAATCGGTGAAAACCTACTGGTCCCGTGTTGTTCCATAGCATTATTATTACAAAGCTATTTATATATTTAAAAATATCGTATAAAAACCTATTCCATTTACAAAATGGGTTGAGGATGGTTTAGCACGCTAAAAAACCTGCTCAAAATCTATCTTCAGTCCGTCCAGACGTTCTTCTGGAAGGATCGGGCTGATATTTTTATTCTGCTCGGAATGACTTGCACTTATGTCATCAAACATCAGCAGATCTTCAGTGTGATTTTCCCGGGCGTAATATCATTGAAAAGTTCTAAATTTAAGTAATAAATGAGGAATTCTCAGAGGAGACTCAAGTTTTAGACCCGATGACGCTTGATAACATATCTTTATATCATTGTAAATAAAAAAAAAAAATAAATAAAAAAATCAGCCCAATCTATTAAGTAAAACATTCTGTATGAACGGTTATATATTTTCAGGCCAATTTTTGTAATACACAAGGTAGTTGTGAATGCCTTAATTACTGTCTTTTTTTTTTCTTTTTTTGTAATAGAAAATCAAAAACTTATTGAAGTATTTTAATAACAGTTGATATCAATTTTTAAAATGAGTGTATTCTTTAAAATAAATAAATAAATTGTACATTTTGAGATTCCAATAGAGTTTATGTTATTTTTTAATTCTTAAATTCGTGGAATCTATTAATTTTTATTATATAAATACTTCTTTTTTTTAATTAGCCATTTTATTTTGTACAATATGATCATTATATTGCTTTTGATGCTGCATTCTATTTGTCTTTATATACTCATATACAGGGAGATCCACGATGAAACGAATAAATTTTCAGGGCATATTTTACCGGTGATAATAATGAAAAACCTTCATACTGTATAACATAGGTGTGGAAACGCTTTGTTTTTGAGTTACGGCTAGCAAGAGATTTCACCCGGATTTCAGTTTTTCCAATGAATAGAAGCCCTTCTGTAATTTTTGGGACCCAAATTAAGGAATAAAGTTGGTGGTTTTGTTATGTAATTTGAGCTGAGAAATATGATAAAACAGGTCACAGAATTATAACTCAAGTAGTTTTTAAGATATCTGACGTAAAAAACAAAATTCGTTGTCCAAAAACAAGTTTTTTTTTTTTAAGCTGTTGTACAATAACTAAGATTAGAAGCTTTTGAAATGTGGTGTCACAGGAGAATGATCAAAATCAGATGGGTGGATGAAGTAACAAATGAAGAAGTGTTGGGGCAAATCGATGAAAAAAGAAGCTTTTGGAAAAGTATAGTTAAAAGAAGAGACAGACTTATATCTATTAAAGCACATATTAAATCATCCTGGAATAGTCGCTTTGATACTGGAGGGACAGGTAGATGGGAAAAATTGTGCAGGCAGGCAACGTTTGGGATATGTAAAACAAATTGTTAGGGATATAGGATATAGGAGGTATACGGAAATGAGACTGGCACTAGATAGGGATTCTTGAAGAGCTGCATAAAACCAGTCAGATGACTGAGGACAAAAAAAAAGTACAGTAACTTTGTTAAATGACTACTAAATGAGGAAGATTTAGTAACAAAACGTGTAGAGAATTTAATTCTGATAAAATTAATGTAAATACACCCAATAAAAAGTAAATAAAAACTTTTAAAATTATCTTGTTTAAATGTTTTTACTGTCAGAACAGTTTACTATGTTTACTGCAAAGATATTACTTAGTAATAAGTAGTTCTATGAAACAGGATTAAAGAATTTTATTCAAAACAAGAAATAAATTTAAAGTAGAAAAAGTGTTTGAAAAAATGAATTAGAAATAAGATGTTTGTAAATTAAATATCTTAAAACAAATATGAGTAATTTATAAATAATTTATTTGTTTACTACGCCATACAATTTCGCTGGATTTCTAAACTTCACTTCTTATTATGCTGTATTTTTCTTTCTCTTTAAAAAAGAGAATAATATAATGATTTTCCATTAAAAGACAGTATTTTCTGCCAATGTAAGTATAAGTGTGCCTTCTAATGGAATTCTTAGAATTTGCGTCATATAAAGTTAAAAAGTACAATCAACAGCTCAGTAAATTATTGTTTAATTTTTTTATATTATTTTTATTTTTCTAATATCGTTTGTATTTTACTAACATTAATTTTTACATTTTTACCATCTTACCGTTTTTTTATATATCTTAATCCATTATTTATTATTTTCATGATTAATTTACTTATTACATTTTCTATAGTATAAAACTAATTTTATATGCATATATTTACTAAAACGGCATGAACTCTACTGTACAAAGTTACGAATTATATATTTTATAAAAAAAAAACATATATAATTAAAAAAAAAAAAAACAACAAAAAAAACAGAATTATTGTATAGCCACATAAATTCAGGCGATCAGGAATCAGTTATTTATTGACGTGTACCGTAGTACACTTCATACGCTATTATAAAAAAAAAAATCTTACAAGAAGATCTCTCTCTTTATCTGTTTAGCCTCTGGAACTACCTAAGGTATTACTTCAGAGGATGAATGAGGATGATGAATGAGTATGAATGTGAATGAATTGTAGTCTTGTACAATCTCAGGTCGACCACTCCTGAGAAGTGTAGTTAATTGAAACCCA
>JAAAKQ030002844.1:0-18861 GCA_010016005.3 Zanna intricata | reverse complement strand
ATATATATATATATATGTGTGTGTGTGTTATTTTTCACATATTCATCCGGTTGCAGTTAATTTGGACAACAAATAAGAAAACAGAATGAATAGGTACAAAAATATTTTATTATTTTTTTATCTAAATTCAGATTATATAGAGCATTATCGAGGTAGAAAAAAGTTTTTTGTAACTAAAAAAAGTTTATATAAAACTTTTACATTCACATTTTAATTGACTATATTATTATTATTATTATTACTATTACTACCGTTCCGAGCCATCGTTCTGTTGTCGGGTTCTAGTTAACTACACATCCTTGCCTGTTAACCCATATATGAAACAATATTTAGACATACGCATTACTATACGAGACACAAATTCCTTCAGTGTCTATCTATAAAATATAGCTTAGATATTTCGAGATATCAGCAATAATAACGATTCAATCAAAAATATTTACATTGGAATCTCATTTTTATAAAATGTTATCATTAAAAATTATATTTACTCAATTCTAGAATAACTTAGCTCCATATGTGAAAGTAACAAAAGCTGCACCGATAAAAGAGTGAAATAAATTAAAGAGATCAGGCTTCTCACTTTTTCAAAAACACAGAATTGTAAAAGCATTTTACTAAATACGAGTATCAATAAACTTGATACTAAAAGCTGAATTATTTATCGATAATAGTGAGAATGAAATATTCTTTGTTTTGAATATAATTAACTGCTGCGGTTCATGTTATCAATTTCAGTTGGAAATACGGAAGAAAAATTTTAATTTCTGGTCCAGTAGAATGCGATGATAAAATTACAGCTCAAATTACAAATGCTGTCGTGCCAATAAAATTAACAAATTAATCGGTTAATCCTGATTATTACGTAATAAATCGGTTTTAAAAAAATTTAATCAGTTTACTTTTATTTGAACTAATTACACGACCTTTCATAAAATTTGAAATGTATTAACGATTCATAATTGCTCATCATTAGTGCGTACTTAAATGTTGGTAATCTCATTATAATTTGAATTCGATATGCAGGTTGTAGAAACGCTATGACCATTTATTGTAACGTAGAACAGAATTATAATAATTATTCAACATGTTTGTAATACATTAGAGGCTTAATGTATTAGATCGAATGAAGTTTTGGGTATTTCATGAATATACTACAATATACTTCCTCACAACCTTGTTTGTGATTTATTGCTGGAATCTGTTGACCTGGTGAATAAGAACAGGTGAAATGTTTTATCGTGATTATATGAATTTTTTTCTTTAGTAAATAGATTTCATATCTTTTTCCTTCATCAATCATTTGACTGGTTTTATAGGGTTAGTGACTACTTTTTTGAGCTATCTTTTAATTTAAGCGTATTAGCTATGACTTTATTTTTAATTATTAGATATATCTCTTCTATCGTTCGGCTTCGCTAATAGCTTTTATCTTGTTCACTTCCTTACATAAATGAATTTAATTAATATATGACCACCAACTTAATGCTGTGATAGTGTATTTAAACTTTTAAAAGAAGAATTTGATATATTTTTTTCTCAAATTCCTCTTAAAATTTCTTTGCGTTGAACTTCATTACACATCTAACTTTAAATTTTCTTTTACAACACTATTTTTCAAAAGGCTCATTTTTTAGTAAATTTAGTTATTTAGTTGACCATATTTTCATTACCATAAAGCCAAAAAAATATATTATGTAAATATTATTAAAAAAATAACAAAATTTTTAAATTTATAAAATACATTTCTTTATATGTTCTTAAATAAAAGAACATTTCTTTTCTGCTGTAATTTTCATATTAAGCTATTAAAACGTTATTAAGCAGCCCCTTCCTTATCTCTCTAAAATGTTTTGAATAAATCATTTTTTATAGAAAATAAATAATCTCTTTTCCATCAGTTATACAACATGAGTGTAATTATTACATTCCAGTTTTATTTTCAACAAACATAAAGAATTATTTGCAAATCCTGATGTCTTTAGTTTTTCTATTAGGATTGTTACTCAACTTTCATAACTTTCTCGTTTAAGTAAACTAATAATTATTTATTTTTTTAGTCAATGCAGTCTTTCTTTGTAAGAAAAGTAAATTAAACAAATAATTGATTTTTTCCTTTACGAGATCTACTGAACAACTGCTCGTACAGAACAAGTTTTTTGTCAATAACAAAATTCTTTCTGAACAAGATCATGTTTTGTTTGTAAATTCCCCTGATACTTGGTCGTGCTTGTATAATAACGTACATAATCATGATTATCATGTATCATGATTTTCCTGGACGGATTGAGGCTCTCATCACCAGCTATTGTTGGCCAATTTGAAAATAAATATATAAATTCTATAAAAAAGAATATTTAATAAATAAATAAAAAAGTAAAAAAAAAACAAACAAACAATGATAATAATAGTAGATAACGCTTGTGATCACAACTACATTTTCCCAAGACAATTGGTAAAAATTGTAAAATTTCTACGTTACAAAGGATTGGAGAAACAAGTTAACATTAGAATGAGAAGAATTTAACTGTAGAATATTATTAAACTAACGAAATGTAAAGAAATAAATTTACGGGGAAAATCGACCAGTTCTTTCAAAATCAGTCGAGACATTCTATGAGTATGTAAAAGTGTCATAATTTTAATGTGATGGAAGAAAAGGAATCAGTCTTCAATCGATAATTTTATTGCAAATCTAAATCTAGAAACGATCAAAAGTATAGTGGCGATAGCAACCAAGTATAAAACTAAAACAATAGAATGACTCGTTTATTTTATTTTTTATAATTTTGTATTTCTTGTAGTTTGTATTATTTTATATTAATTTGTGTAGTTGATTAATACTCATAATAATATTTCCTTTTGATAATTTAGTTTCGTTTTTTTAAATAATTACAAAGGATAATTTTAGGCGTACTTGGGTTGTAAATGTATAATTTTTTAAAATCAACATTAACTAAATTAACTCTGCGTCAAGGAGAAAAACCGTTTTTAAGATTGTAATTTTTAATAAAATAAATTTAAATCAGAATGGTATACATGAATCAGGAATACATAAATAAATAATCGTTCAGAATACTGACTATAATTTATCCGTGGCTAATATGGACTCCTTATCCGCTGAGCTAGTGAATTTTTTCTTTCAATCAATTCATTAGTATTCGATGATTTTTTTTTGCCAACGATTTTTACATTGATGTACGATTGTGCCATTTTAGAAATCTGAATTCTAATAACGAATAACTAATTGTTACAAACTGGAAATAATTCTATGTCAAGGGTACTAAATTAGATGAAATTATCTCAAACTAAAGCCAAAATGTAATTTACTTGTGTTTTATTAATATTTGATTGGTTTTAGAATTTTTAAATCTATCAAATAATGTTAATTATAATTAGAGTAACTTTTCTCAGTTGTAAGAACTCCCAAAATTAGCTTTCGTTTATTATTAGTAAAAGAGATAATTATTTTTTTGTAGATTATTAAAAAAAAAATTAAAAATTAATTTTTTGAAGATAGAATGGAGCATGGATATAAATAATTTAAACATTTGCCTCACGGCCTTGTCGAAAGGAGCACCTAATTTACTTGTTTAAGCCCACGTACTGCATACTGCTGAAGATTTAGTAATGTAAACAAAAGAGATCTTTTGTCACAAAGGATAGTAAAGTGATCGGTTGATATTTGTTTCTGCGATGTACGAGTTGATTTCGCTCAACGCTTTACATCCGGTCTTGGCACGTACTTCTTGGCCGACTAACTAACTCTCTCGTTCACTAACACGTTTTTCTTCTTCTGTCAACGTTCAGGTTCACTCTATCCCTTCCTCACATCCCAGCACATACTCATTTCGGTTTGTTTTTTTCATTCTCACCCGACTCAGTTGGCCGACTTCCACACCACGTTCATCTTTGCAATGTATTTCCAAGCATTCAGGCAGTTTTTTTTTCTTTCTTTATATAACATTACCTCAACTCATCAGATAAGTCAAGTACTCAAGAGAAGTTTTTAGACCTACTTTCCTACCTTCTTTCTAATATTAGAGAAAGACTCCCAAACTCATTTCCTTGATTTAACGTTCATTTTTAATCAGTGCAATTACATTACTATTTATTTCATTTTCGCAATTTATTTTATCAGTGGGAAAAAATGATAACAGGTAATTAATTACAGTTTGGATTTTAAATGAGCTTGTAAATATATTTAACTTGATAAATTTATAAAATTATACCTTTAAATTAACTAAAATTGAAGTGTTACACAACACACACAACAGTTACACACACAACATTACTGTTACAACAGTGTTACACACACACAACATTAATATTTATGTAATGTTAATATGTACATTTTTTAATACTTGTAGAAAGGCTTCTAGTAACGAAGTGCGAGAGTAAAAAAAAGAGAAATAAAACATGTAAACCGACAAATAAATTTAAAAAAGAGAAAAATCCATATACATCAACAAAAGGAACAATGCAAAGAATTTCTACAATATTGAAGAAGTTCGGACAATACTCTTGTGAAACCATTACTCATGAATGAACAAAAGAATGGATTGACTGCTATTACGTTAGGACAAGCCCTCGCCTCGGGGGTTTAAATTCAGTTGAGGTCAGAAAGTGAGACAATGTGCGATAATATTTGAAGAGAGTATGGGATAACAGTTGAGCGTACGAGCGAAGAGTGCTTCACTAAAATATTCCGTTTTGCGACAAAAATCCAATGTGTTCCGTTCTGCGGTCAGATACGACAAGCTGTTCGGTGAGCAAAACGAACAGTGGACACGTTGTCATTAGTCATTAATAAGAGTATAAATTAGTTTCCTTCATAAATGTAGAATTGAATAATCCTTGGAGAAAGTTTATTACTGATTTTTGAATTGTGATCTTACTTACTCCACACTTCTTAATTTGGTAAATTTTGTAATAAAACCGGAATTATTGTTTATGACGTATGATTTATTTAGTTTTTGATTAGTAAGATACTAAACAGTAAATAAAATATGTTCCTAAGAATTCTGACGTGGGTAATTACTCAGCATCCTTATTCGCGGTAACGCGTGACAAATATATATTATATATATATATATATATATATATATATATATACAAGATAGAATGGAGCATGGATCTGGAGCATGGAGCATCCATGCTCCATTCTATCTTCAAAAAATTAAATTTTAATTTTTTTTTTTAATAATCTACAAAAAAATAGTTATCTCTTTTACTAATAATAAACGAAAGCTAATTTTGGGAGTTCTTACGACTGAAAATTATAGTCAGTATTCTGAACGATTATTTATTTATGTATTCCTGATTCATGTATATCATTCTGATTTAAATTTATTTTATTAAAAATTAACAATCTTAAAAACAGTTTATCTCCTTGACGCAGAATTAATTTAGTTAATGTTGATTTTAAAAAATTATACATTTACAACCCAAGTTGTAATATTATGAGTACTAATCAACTACACAAATTAATATAAAATAATACAAACTACGAGAAATACAAAATTATAAAAAATAAAATAAACGAGTCATTCTATTGTTTTAGTTTTATACTTGGTTGCTATCGCCACTATACTTTTGATCGTTTCTAGATTTAGATTTGCAATAAAATTATCGATTGAAGACTGATTCCTTTTCTTCCATCACATTAAAATTATGACACTTTTACATACTCATAGAATGTCTCGACTGATTTTGAAAGAACTGGTCGATTTTCCCCGTAAATTTATTTCTTTACATTTCGTTAGTTTAATAATATTCTACAGTTAAATTCTTCTCTTTCTAATGTTAACTTGTTTCTCCAATCCTTTGTAACGTAGAAATTTTACAGTTTTTACCAGTTGTCTTGGGAAAATGTAGTTATGATCACAAGCGTTATCTACTATTGTTACCATTGATTGGTTTTTTGTTTTTTATTACTTTTTCATTTACCATTCATATAGTTTATTGAGTAATGTAATCAACTTTTCTTTTTGTAACGTTTATGTCCTTATTAACCTCTTTAATAAATTCTCTTTTCTAGTCTCTAAAAAGGATTATTAATCACCATCATTTCTGCAACGGCGCACTCTTGAAACTAATAATACCAGTAGTAACTAGGAGTTGGAGATCGTACGACTAGTGGGCTAATGTGACTACATCTGGACGGTGTACATTATCGGTTTTCTTTCGCAACGAGTGGAAACTGCTGTAAAAACTTAAAGGCTAAGGAGTGAAATAACTGATTTTAAAATTAACAATTTCAGACAGTTTAAAAATAAACCAAACTTAATAATACAAATATCTGTTAAATTTCAGTAGTATTTGAAAGAATATATATATATATATATATATATTTAAATAACCATTTAAAAATAACGAAATTTTTTAAAAGTAATTACATATTTGTTTAAATTAAAAAATATGTATATAGATTTGTGCAGCTACACTACAATAATTAATAAATCTTTTTCTAAAATATCTCTGAATAATATTGATGTTCGGTTTTTCGCAATATTCTCCACCCCTTTAACGAATTCGAAAAAATTTATATAATCAGTACGCCATATATAGAAATATTTGAGACAAGTTATAAGAAAATCGGTTTGGAAATTCCTGAAATATAAGATCAAAATAAATGTGACACACGTTCGTATGCAAATACATACCTTTTTTTTGGTCTAGATGAATTATACGGACACTAAAACGTAAAGAAAATTAAAAATACCGGTAACTCATTTTTGACATAATCACCGTACTTTTCCCGCTAATATAACTATTCTGTCTGTATTCAACAGGAAAATAAAAGTTTAGCCAATTTGATGCGGTTTCATAAAATCATACAAGAGAAAAAACTTATTGATGAAGAAATTATGAATTTTAGCCTAAAAATTTATGTTAAATTCTATCTAGAGGTAATTTTACTGAATTTCGTTATCAGTTCTGTATAATCTCCATTAATCCCGTAATTTTAGTTCGTAAAAAGGAATTAAAGTATTCGCTGCTCTATATATATATAAATATATGTAATTGCGCTTCATTGTAAATTCTTATTTCTAATCATTGTAAAAAATCTGAGTAAGAATAAATAAGCAAAGCGAACAAACATTTCCTGTTTGCATTATTTGTTTAGGAATAATAATTTACACAGTTTGATCTCTGAATGCAAATAATTTGTTTAAAGCAATGACATATTTTTTGTTAAAAAGAAAAAAAAATGAACCTCAATAAACTGAATTTCTTTAATGTGGCTTTTTAATAGATCTCTTTATCAGATCTGTAGTCACTGGTGACAAACTCATCATGATTTTTCAAAACAACTTTTCTCAGAAAAACAAAGAAATTAAACTTTATAACTTTTTTAAAATTTAAATTATTAAAATTGATACTTTTTTTTAACCTCCGGAACCACCATTAAGATATATCTTCAGAGGATGTGATGAATGAATTGTAGCGTGTGTGAAAAATGCCATGCCTGACCGAGATTCGAACTTGGGACCTCCGGATGAAAGGCCGAGACGGTACCATTCGCGTCACGGAGACCGGCTGATAATCGATACTATGTTTAACAAAAACCTTAGCTATAAGAGGCTACCGTCGATAATTGTTTATCAAAAAACAATTGTTTTTTGATTTTAAATAAAAACAATTGTTTAACAAAATATTAATGACAAATCGGATAAAATAAGGTATAGTGTAGACGTTTTAAAAAATTTTCCAAGTTGAACTATGAAATAATTAAACATTGCAATTTATCTCACCTCAATATGTCTCTTCGTAAAATGGAACAATTGTGAGAGGTATCTGATCGTGTTCAGATGTGCTCATATTCTTGAATTTTTAAATGGCGGCTTAATATCACAGATAGCAATGGGAAATATGAAATACTGGAACCTTATAGTATTAACAAATACACAATAAAATCATATTTAACTGAATAAATACATATTTCCGTATATTACATATTACCAAATAAATATAACCATATTTCCAATATTGGAAATATAATATTATAACTCCAATTATAATACTGGAAATATGGTTATATTTTCCCAACCGATCTTCCGATTTTCAAAATTGATCGTGGTATTTAATAATATAATACAAAATCACTATGGAACCAAACCAGAACAAAAATTAACTGTATCCAGTGTTTTGTGTTACGCGGAGACCAGCTTGAGTTCGTCGAGTTCTCACAGATGGTCTTTATGGATTTTGATGACAGTGCAATTAGAGGTGATGCTGTCGATGTCGGTTTAAAGATCGAGCCCGCTATTGTCGAATTTGATGCTTTAGGGGGACAGGGCAGTGGAATGGCGTATGCACTAACATTGTGCTGGACTGTGACGATGCATAAACTACACAGGACTGCCCTAGTTACAGCTATCGTAGATGTGAGCACTCACATCTTTGCCAAGGGCCAGGCGTACGTAGCACTAAGTCGCGTGAGACAATTGGAGAGTTTAGCCATCAGCTGTTTGGATCCCAGAAATCTGCTGTATGATCTGCACAATAAAGTCTCTCGATGAACGCAATCGCTTGAGAAATCTTTAAATTAATTGGTATATACAATTAAATAAACAAATTGAAATGTTTAGTTTCCTCATTTGGCTCAGTAAGTTAAATATGTTAACGTTATATCCATAAGTTTTCGAATCGTGAACATTTCTGGATGATCACGAAAAAAGTATTAAATAATAAAAACAATTATAAAAATTAAAAAACACGACGCCAAAAAGAAAAGAACAAAACAAGGTTGGAAATGAAGGACGAACTATCACTATGCAGTATTTAATTAAATAAAGTAACTTAAATAAAACCCTTTAGACAGTTTTCATTTAGTTTAAATATATTTTTTATGTTGTAGCAATAGGTATTTAAGGTTGTCCAGTGATTAGTTCTCACCAGGTCTTACATAGATAAGAAAATTTTGTTCTTCAATGAAAATATTTTAATGCAGTCGCGGGGGAAGGGAAGCCTTTAATAAAGAATATTTACTATTCAAACTCTTTAATATAGGACAGTTATTATTCAGAACCCACCGACTGCATTTAAATATTTATACAAATACTATAACGAAACTGTCACCCGTTCGCTCTTTAATTATCTTATTTTAGTAATTATCCTATATTAAAGAGCAATGTTTTTTTTTTTGTTTTTTGAAAGTCGTATTTTTTTTTTAATCTCTGTTAAAAACATTTTTAAAAGAAAAGTATTTTTTCTTAAAGCGGTGTTTCTTTCATTATATTATATTTAGTGATTTTCACCAAATGTTAATATAACATTTGGTGATCGAAGCAGTAATGTTAACCATACATTTATATTTTCATGGTAATAATAAAAAAAAGCAATTAATAAGCTAATTAAAAGTTTAACTCCATCCAATTTCTTCAGTATACAATACATTTCAACAAACTATTTTATACACTTAAATGTAGAATAAATAAACAAAGATTCAGTATAAAAATTTGAATGTGTTCAGCTGAAGTTTGAGGATATTGAATAAAATAATAAAAAAAAAGAAAAATACAGTTATAATCGATTAAAAATATGGCAACAGAATACTGTATATACTGGAAAAAAAATGGAATGGTACCAATCTCACTAGAGAATACTGCAGATTAATAAATATGAAATTAATGTAATCAGTCGTTTTTTTTATACAACATTCTTTAGCGTTCTCATTCACTCATAGAAAAGTGCAGCGATAGTTTTTTTTTTAAATTCAATAAGATTAATAATGTTGTTATGAATAATATACTTGTTTAAAAGAGTTATCAGCTTCAGTTCTATAACAAAAACCCAATGGGGAGGCAGGTGTTTGACGCTTTCGGCAAATATACATTCGTATCTTTCAGAAAATATATCATACACATTAAATTAGATTCTTTTAAATTCTCCAATAATAGTCTGATTTAATAAATGTTTATGATTCATTTGGAAGGATTCAAACATAGGACAATTCTAGAAATGGATCGCTTAATAATAATCGCTTTGATAATGGTCGTTTAAGGAAATCTGATAATCATCGCGATAATGATCGCTTAAGGAAATCTGTTCTTTATCTGTTTAATGTCTGAAAACGTCTCTTAGGTACTCAATTTCTCTTTAATGTCTGAGGTTATAGCGTTTAACCGATCATAACAAAATAATTCACTTATAATATGCCAACCCGGTTAAAGATATTCCGGTCTCTTAAGGATTTACAGACGAAACGGATGCTAATACCTATAGAAATTTAGGACATGATGAGATTCAATCTCTTTATACATTCCCTATGGGTATACTCGTAAGTAGTTCTTTTTGATAACGTCTCATTATCACTGAAGCGTTCTTTTTCCTTGAGGTTCTGTAGTTTTTAGTATCACGCAGACTAGATCCACATTAAGGTACTGGTGACCTGAATAAGTATATTCTCCTTAATTGCGTGGTTTAGTAAGAGAAGCATACAAAAAAAACAAAAATAATGATTTTTTATTGTTCGGGATACCTTACTTAACTTTTCAAATTTCTTCATAACATTATCTAAAAACACTTTGTCATCACATACCAAGTAAACAGGGGATAGGTTGAAAATAAGATCAGTCGGTGCACGTTTATCGCTAGGAAGTTTATATATTTATTTGGTTAGTAGAACAATAAAGTAAAACAAAATTTTAAAATTAGGAATATGGAATATGACAACAGCATCAAAAATCTGAAATCTTAATTAAATTTAAATAAATTCAATTTTCTACCAACGTATGATTTTATTAATTTCATTGTTTTTTTTATTTTAAAAATATTCCTTCTTTTTTTTATTTATTTAAAGGTTCACATCGAAGTATAAAATAAATATCCATGAATCTCTGTGAATTAAAAAGGAGGCAGAAGAGAAGCAGTTTACAAAGTATCAAAAGTAAAGATGTGGAACTGTAATTTCCGATATTTTATATCAAGGAAATTCTCTCTACCTGATCCATAAGCATCAGTTAAATACTTTTCCCATGAACATGTAGTAAAATCCTGCCTATACTTTAGCTAGTGACATTTTTTTAACTCTCTCTTGAAACTCTTATTTTAAACAAAAATCTATTTTCTGTTGCTTTTTCTTAAAGCTGTACAACTTTTACTTTCAGTTTTCTAGCTTTTTACTGTCTTAATCAGCCTAAAGTATCGGTGTAATTTGCTTACAGGCAATAAAAAGATATAACACATGGTATTTATTATATAAGGTTTATAATCTCTGAATATTATTATTATATTGTTTTAATAAATAGTAAAAAATTACGTAAATTTGTATTATAAAATTCTACATAAATAATATTTTTCTTATTTTTATAATATTGTTTTATTTTATAAATTTCTGTTTTAATAACATTTTTTTAATATAAATTTTTATGAGTTGTAATTGCACTATTTATAATGTAATGAAAGTTAAATGATTAAGCTCAAAACCATCTTACTTATTTATTATCTCAAATTCATAAATTATGTATTATTCTCTTGAATAGAAATTGTTGAGTGTTATTTATTTTTATGACTTATCCTAAAGTATAAAATTGATAATATTTAATTAACGTATAATAATAACAATAATAGTTCTCCGGACAAGTCCAACCCCACATACGTGCAATAACATTTACGTTCACATCCAAGACGGACAACGACATGGTACAACGGTACCTACACTTATTTCGACCATCAGGGCTATGGTTATACTCTGAAGCTCCTCTATGGAGTACTTGATTGGCGGTCGCGAGCTGATCCGAGCTGGTTGCGGTTGTGCTTCTCGATTTCGAGAAGTATAACCACAACAGAGGTTGCAGAGGTGTTGCAGAGTTGGCGGGAGGCATAACCGTAATATATTTTACAGACATTGGACAGATTGCACACGGGCAGTTTGCATCCTTTTTTCCGGTTGTGGAGCTGTATTGAGGGTAGGCTACTATGGGCTTGTGCCGAAGTATTGCGTCGCCCACTGTGAGTCAGCCATTTCGGCCGCTGTCAGGGATTGTCCAATGGGTAAGGGTATTGTAGTCCTTACTGCCACGTGCGAGTCCTGGGATGTCGATATCGAGGGTAAGGCAGTACCTGACCTCCCGGTCCGGGTTAAATCCGGGTTGAGTGGAAGAATCCAGGAAGGATCAATGATCCGGAGCACCATCATCTCTCTGCTAGCATCTTGTGAAATATTGACTGCTGATTATTTAGGCTATCGATTATGTTATATTATAGACCAAGATTATAGACCACATTATAGATCAAGATTGGTCTATATGAAATTAAGTGTTGTCGTGTACTTGATAAACATCACTGAAGAAGAAATCGTTGTAACAATAGAAATAAAAATATTAGAAAAGAACTATTATTTAGGTATAACTATTATTTAGGTATAACTATGCTTGGAATAGTTATACCTCAACCCGTGAAGACGGTTTTTAAGGTCTCTACAGATCTGCAAATGGATTAAACTTGGAATATAAAGGATTAATATCAATGGCAGTAAAGTAATACGTATCATCATTCCATTAACACGACGATCGTCTCCTTTATTATTCTTTAATATCTTATATCCACCTATGAAAGGAACATAAATTATAAGTATTTCGTCAGACTAGTATCTGATGTGGAATCCTAACTCTAAAACAATAAGGTATTAACTAAACAACCGACTCAAAATTTTCTACAGTTTATTTTTGTGTAAATAAAACATAAAAAAAGGATTAAAACTAGCGGAAAACTAGAGATAGAAAATAAAATCATAAAAAGTGTATGGATGTATGAGACCCTGTATTTGGCGCACCGTCTAGAATAACCTTAAAAAATCCAAGCATTTCAATCAAAAGTTTTGAGAAAGAAAACTGATTCCCCTTTTTACGAACGTAATCTCAGTTACATTCAGACATTAATCTACCATTCACAAAAGATAAGAGCAATGCAATTATAATATAAATTTCAGAGCAGTCTATTAATAAACATAAAAATCCTTCAGTAAGTCAGCTGTCCATCCGACAATTTCCATAAATTTAGAAATTAAGAAGAAGTAACTGGAGTAAAGAAATTAGATAAAATTTAATTATATTTAATTTTCAAATTCAGCTTCAGTAATTAACGAACCTGGGCAATCATGTATTTTTACTATAATTTTTTTTTTAATTGTTACAAAATAACGAATTGGAAATTTTTAAAACTACCTTAAAAATCTAAATACTTTTATAACGTAGATAATCTAAAGTTAATAAAGAATAATAATTCAATTTATAAGCAAAATTCATTTCATAATTATTAATGACATAATTATTCTGGTTTTATGAAAGCTAAAATTTCTAATTATTAATTTTTTAATAGATTTTAATATCGGTTGCATAAATGTTCCTTTTTTTTAATTTATATATTTTCTTGGTAAATGAGATTTTTAGAATGAAATAGGTTTTCCGAATACAAACATTACTACATGTCTCGTAAAGTTGCGTGAAAGTAAAGGAGAAAACAAGAGAAATTTCGTAAAGTCCATCGTGAATTTTCCATTACAAAGCAATAAACTTTGTTCTTACTGAAAGTTAAACCTTCTACTAGACCAGAAGAAATGTATATATATATATTTTAGAATGCTAATACAGATGATCGATAGCCTATTTATTATTAAATTGCCTGTTTTTTTTTAACTATATTTTTTTAAATTTTTTTTTGTAAAGTATATCACTGAACGAGTATTTATTTAAATAAATGTAAATCCTATTTCAAGAAAAATACTGTCTTTTATGTTTTGAATTAGTTACATAATTTTGCACAGTGAAATGATGCTACACATTGCATTATTATAAAAACGGCACTACAAAAAATAAATTTTCATCAATATTTTTTCGGAGACAAGAAAACTGCTATTTTTTTTAAGAATGTTTACATATTTTATATTTTTTAACTATAATAAATGTTTTCGGTAATCTCACAAAAAGAGTATAAGATCAATTAAAGTTAGAATAAAAAAAAAGACTTAATAACCGACAGAATACATGAAAAAAGTAGCTAAAATATTTTATATTTAATAGAAGTTTAATGAAAATTGAAATTGTATCTTGAGTTCAGAAAACTAATTTCTTTTGGACTGAAAGTTTCTTTCGTCTAAGGGAAAAACTATCTCTTTCTGTATGCTCTGGCTGGAGTCAATTTGAGTCTTTGAAGAGTTAAAACACGGTGCTCATCCTATAGATCAATACATATTCAAAATTAGCCTAAGCCATAATCTCAGTTAAGTATTTTTATTTAACCTTTTATTTTTGTAAAGAGACTAATAAATTATTTACCTACAAATTTCCAAAAGCGTTTGCAAAATTTATGAAACATCTACTTCAAAATTTACGGTTACAGACACATTAAGTAGATTTATACTTAAGTGACATGCTAGAATTCTTTCTTCGATTTAAAATTTCAACTTTTCGATTATATTTCGAACATTACTCTCAGGCACTAAATATTTGACCAACATCGAAGATTTTCTTACTGTTTTCATTATTTAATGTACATAATTATTTGAAAGGTTATGTTGGACTGGTGCGATATTCTGTCAAAGATTAGAAAGAAAATTAATTTTCAAGAACTCTCAGGCTGCTTTTATAGTGTACTATGAAGAGATGGTTGCCTGCGATATCACTTAAAAATCTGAAAATTACTTACCGTTTTAGGTCTACTTCAAAATAAATGTACTATCTTGCCAGATACAGATCTATTCTTCATAAATAAAACATCTGTAATCGCCTTACTTTTCCTTCGACTTGTATAAAATAAAAGCCTTGATGCGCGTAAAAACACGTATATCGAAGATATTATTTATCTATTCACAATATGCAACATAAAGTAACGTAATTATTGCACAATAAAAGTTTATATTATATCGATTTCATTAAAAATTTCATTGACATTTATTAAGTTTTATTAAGTATAGTTACTTTTATTAAATAATTCTACATCCTAATTTTTATTAATACATTTGAATTATAAGCCTTCTACAAATTTCGAAAGAAAAATTAGGTACTTTTAAAAATAAATTTAAAAAATTATTTTACATCTCATACAGAATCCAAAACAAATTGATGAGGAGCATAACAGAGGAACCGTATGTTTGAAAGTAATTCAGCGATTCGGTACAAAATATAAAATGCGGCTAAACAACCACGTGAACTATATACAGGGTGATATTGGACCTCGGTGACTTTATGTAATTTGAGTTGAAGATGCATCATTTGAGGGTTACCCGTAAATTCATAATTTCACTGCTTTCAGTTTTAGCTATTTTGTTCTTACGTTATTAATTTCAGCTTCATTTTCATTTTATGTTCCCTTCATGTTTCATCGTTTCTCTTTTTTATTAATTCTTATGATCGTTTTCGTTTTGTGTTGAGCTACCAATGGTAATGTTCTCTGACATTGTCAAAAATAAAATATAATAAAAACGAGAGAAAACCCCTGGAAATCTAAACATCAGAAGTCATAGACGTTTAGCCTATTTTAAAACTTTTTTTACTCTACCAAAAACCGTATACAAGTATAAGACTGTAGTGAACTTTGGAAACCGATAGGGTTACATGATCACTTCAAAACTGAAATGAAAATTATTTTATTTTTTATTTCTTTCCCTCAAAGTTTTTCATTTGAAAAATTTTTCGAATTATTAAGTTAATTGGGGTGTGGGCTCTATCAATACGTTAGGCTAATGGCAGTGCATCATGCAAATAGTGATTGCACATCATAGTTAATTAGTAAACATGATATGTAAATATGTATTGTAAACGTCAGATGTCAGTAATTCATTCATCGGTTTATACTGCAAACCTTATAAATTGATAATCTGAATAATCCTTATTCAGTATTAATGAAATAAATTTTTTTTTAATACATCGAAAATAACATTTGTCCTAACTATACAACAGAACGGGGAGGTAATTTTAAGTAATTTACTCATCGTAACTTATTCAACTTTTAATAACCGATATAGTAAAATGTTATAATAATAAAATAATTATTTTAAATCTCCTTGCCGTTTTCATATCCAAAATGCCATCAAGTTTTATTTTCATTTACAATTGTTGAAAATCAAAACATTTAAATAAAATTTATGCATTAATAAAAAAATAGAAGTGAACGAATGATGGATACATTGAAAACGTTTAACAAAAATATTGTATTAATAAATCAATTTTTCAACTTCTGCTTTGGTAGTTTAATAATCTTTATATTTTATATCTCAGCAAAGGAAGATGTTTAATATAATAATAAAAACATAATACTACAATAAATAATATTATAATATGTATATATATATATATAAATTAAAATAATGTGAATATATATAATGAATAAATATTTAATAATTCTTATGTATTTTCTTTGCTTTAGAATTTTTATAACACAGATGTATGAATGTATAATATATTTTTATCGAATTTAACATCTTAAATTCAACACGTTTTATAAGATAGTACTAACTTGAATTATAAGGTAATTATAAAAAAAAATCAGTGCAGCGACTAATTTTATGAAATAAAAAACAATAATTTGCAATGTTCTGTACTAAGACATAAAATACAGCAAAAATTAATGGATGATAATTTGTTAGTAGGCCAGGCATTTACCTTTCGGATTTCATTGTTTTTTATTATAATAAGAAATGCTACTAGCATCTCTGAACCTTGAGACAAGGTCGTAGTTTATTCCCTTTGCTTTACAATATCTTTATATTTATACGGAAGAACAATAAAAATTTAACAACGAAGTAACAACCCGAGAAGAAAAAAATAAATATGTAAACATTTCCTAGCGACAGAATTCTGTTATCTGAAAGTAAAATTGAGTTAGAAGAATACTGAACAGTATAGATTTTTTTTTTATATACGAGAGAAATTTCATTTGAAAATAAAAGTAAAACAGAAGTAATATTATGTAGTAAAAGATAACTATGAGTTAAACAATAAGAATGAAGGCGGATACTTGAATAATTCGGTCCATACGTAATACCGTTAATAAGACTGTCAGTCAAAAAGAAACTGATATATTAGAAAGCACTTACAATTATAAAATCATCAAAAGGATGTCGACATGGATTTTATTATCCGTGGTCTAAAATTTATAAAATCTATTCTAACTCCTAAACAATAATGAAAAGTATATCTCATAAAATTTTCACTTTTCTTTGAAGGTTTACTTTTCAGCCTCTTGCACCCTTCTTGAGAGAGCCTACTAAAGAAAGGAGAGAAGAAAAATAAAAAGAAATATTTAGTTAAATAAAATGGAGATTTAATCATATTTTCATAATTGTTTACTTGTAATGTGCCAGGGCACAACAGATCCTACTAAGCCAGGCAATACTTACTCGCAAAAAAATAAGCATTAATAGAGAAATCGGTTAACAGTAAAATTCGACTAATAGTAAAGAAGCGATATAAGGTGTAGACATTTCTAAAAATGTACAGGCCATTATCCCAAATAAAGCCACAAGTCTAATCATTTCTTTCTGTCTTAAAACGAACTTGACTAAGGTATACTGTACAGAATTCTTCACCATCTTTACTACAATGAAAATTAAATTGAAAGATTTTAAAATATTCAAAATTCACTCAACCTGGTGGAGTGAGGATGAACAGGAAAGCCTCCTTTTGTTAGTATTCCACTCTTTGCTGGCAGTTGCATTATCCTTGAGTAACTCCTAACAAATTAAAGTAAAACGGCGACCTATCTTTGCTGTTTTTCTAAATTTACTGCGATAGAAGCATGAAATTTTGTCCAAATAATCTCAACATTCTATGAAAACACAAAGACTCACTGATGATGATATTTTCATTTCTCAAAAAGCTAAGAAGCTGAAAATAAAGTTTACTTATTCCTGAAGAGGTCGTTAGGAAATTTAAGTAAAAATTATTGAAGATGATACAAAAATAATTTTTTCTTCAAAATTCAATATTTGTTCACTGAAAAAAAGACAAGTACGTATATAATAAATATAATAGAAATAAAAAATAATTTTTAAGTTTAGAAGTATTAATAACGCATAAGAGAAATCTTTATTGTAGTTATGTTCATTTATTTTAAAAATAACAAACTCATTATTATTTATTTCTTTTTGAAAGTTGACTTTTGAAAACTTTATCAATTAAGACCTTAGTTAACATATATTACAATAAAAATCCTGCATTCCAAACACGGACCTCTGCATAAGAATCAAATAATTCTCTTACCACATGAAATTAAATGTTTTTTTAGTTAATGAATTAAAAAATATTGCGATAGAATAACATTAAATATTTAGATCTAAAAATAAAACCATTGATGAATAATGAAATGAAAATGACATTTTATATCATTACGTAGTTAATTCATGACATAAAAGGCCTTTCCGATGTCCGTTAGGATTTTAAACTAATTTTTAATTATGAAATTTTTGCGTTCAACAGCAGTCCTTTCTGGATTACAAATATTTTGTTTGTCCGAACATCAAATAGGTTCTCCAAACATTTATTCTCTTGGCTGTAGGCTTGATGCTGTCCCACTTTTTTGATGCAGCCCTTTTCCTCTCTGTTAAATGCGTTTCCATACGCATCAAATTCTATTTAGCTATCTTCAGTTAAAGTTTATAAAGTTCGGTTTCAATCAGGCAGCACAAAATCCGAACAGAAGAGGAGAGCATATAAGGAAATAGATCGTTTAGGAATACACATCCAGATATTTATATATGGAATATAACGATTATGAGTACTGTTAGCGCGTTGGCTAAACTACTAGCCGTATGGAGGATAATTGATAAGTTAATAAAATTAAAATAACAATACTCTGGTAAGAATGAAAAACTGTATAATGAACTTAATTTACAGTAACAGTAACATTTGTATTGTC
>JAAAKQ030002833.1:0-10064 GCA_010016005.3 Zanna intricata | reverse complement strand
CTGTTATGTCAATAATTATTAATATTGAGAAGTAATCTCCGAAATATAATATTTTAGATTGCAATTAAGTTTTTTTTCATCTTGTGTCAAAAAATGTGTCATCATTACGTGTCAAAATAATCCTAGTCTCCTCTTTCACATAGTATCAGTGATGAATTCTAACTCTTTGTACATGACTTTGTTGGACATGATCCACCACTTTCTGGTACTTTTTGTTGACGGAGATTCTTCTTTTGATTCTCTGGAATCTGTTGATCTTTGATTGTTCGTTCGAGTGGAAGAGTGATTCTGCTGCATATATGGCTTTCGGTTTATAACTGTGTAGTAATATCTTATTTTTGCATTTATGGATTTTTTATTTTAATGTATATTGTATAATATATATTTGAACAATATTTTGTAACATTATAAATGACATCCAGTTAATATTATAAATGGATCAGAAATTTTCCACTTAATAAGGAGTTTTGACATTATTTTTTTCAGGGTCGTGGTGATACTACTGGTGGGTGCAGATGCAGAGCTGATGGCGGTCCACCATGTCATACAAATTGTAGAAATTGCCATTAAAAAGATGCTCCATTATTATTTAAGTAACATGTAGGGATATAATTAAATTATATTGCATGTCAATAGGTCTATTTGTGAAAAAAAAAATTTTTTATGAAATAAGTTTAAAACTTACAAACAAGTTATTTCTTTTCTGAAAGTGTTATCTCTTATTTTATAATATTAATTTTAAATATTTTTATCTCATTTTAAAATAGCATAAACTTAATGTTTCTTTATAATTTGCATTACATAAGGTATATCATAGAACTTGACCTTTTTTTTTTTTTTATATAAAAAAGATATATATGAGGCCTAAATTAAGAATATTTGAGACATTAAATTAACTGTTGTTTTAATGTTGTTATTATTAAAGAGATTAGTACCGAAGGCTTAACTATAATAGAAACAGTAAACCATGTGAAACTACACCCCCATCTTCCAAGTATATTTATATTATTTTACATGAGAAGTAATTTTGTGTTACTGTGATTTAAACAAGGGGTTTTAATATCATTACTTACAACTGGTGTAGCGATGCAATTTTTTTTTTCCTAAAAATATAAAATAAACCACCATGATGTTACATCCATTATATGTCTCTTATATATGCAGGCAAACTAAGTAATTATTAAATTTTGCTATTTAATTAGCATGTCTATAATTTTTTTGTGTAATGTGCCTTTTCCCTTAAAATGTTATTGTTTTCTGGAAATTCCTTAAGTATAGCTTATATATTGAATGGTTTTTATTTTTATTTCTTCAGTCCATGAACTACTGCAAAACAAGATATGATCAATTTATATTTATTGATTTACATTACCAGGCTAAGAAATGGAAGAAATAATTAAATTTAAAAAGTTGTTTTAATTGGTTTTCCTGATAGCAAAAATTTAACTTAAAAAAACTAGATACAAATGGCAAAATGTCTAAAATTGGATCTATAACGAACTTTAAAATATGTATAGATACAGTAACTTCATTGTCCCTTATAGGTTGTACTCCAGTTATTACATGTTAGTTTATCCATTGAAGGATTAATTTACCTTTTATTTTTTCTTCATATTGATTATTTTTTCTTCATATTCATGTTTTAGATCATGGAATTATCTGTATCCTTCACGTATTTACCTTTGGAGCTTATTTATTAAGCTGTAAAATTATGTTAATAATTGAATTTATGTAAGTGATTTTAGTTTTCTTCAATGAAATAAATAGCATACATTTATTACAGTTTTATTTATCTTTTTAATAATCAAATTGTATGAATGAATTTAATTTTTTTAACATCTTTTTCTTACCTATTATTTAACATGACAGAATTAGTAATTTAAAATGATTAAAAATTATAAGCAGTTTTTGACTTGGTCTGCTTCTTTGAAGAAGCTAGCCCACATAATAAAACAAGCAAAACTGGTGGAGTACGTTGACTGAATTTGAAGTTATGAAGTATTTTGTAGTTAATCAGTAACTTGTTTTTTATATTTTATTTTTTTTAGTGGAATTTAAGATTAAGTTAGGGCTCCAAAAAAACTGAGTTAAATGCAAATTATTTTTCTCTTAAAAGAGATTTTATTTTACTTCATGAAGCTGAAAGAAAATTCAAATATTAAAATATTCAAATTACCAAAGTTCAACTGTTTTCCCAAGAAGACATTTGAAGCTAATTGTGTTGGGACTTATTCAGTGAATTCACGGTAGTACTATTATTAACATTCCATATTAACTGAAGAAGGGACTAACAATTAGCAACAAACGATCCTTTCTGAAAACAAAATTTTTTAAATTTTATCATACAATTTCCATCTACCTTCAGCCCTGAATTGATCCTCGCAAGGTCTCTATCTTCTTTGGTATATTCAACTTCATATCTGGGTCTGACACGGCGCACATCATCACTGACTCTACCCTCTGGACACAATCTTGAATTAATCAAACCTACTATGGCCAACCTGTCTCAAAAAGCACCATGTCCAAAAGAAACTGTGTAATATGCTGATCAGGGAAAATCTGCCTACCTGCATACTTCTTTCATCAGGAAAAATTCCATGCATGTAATGGCCATCAGACTTGTCCTAACTGGAAACCTTGGTCACCTATTTCTTTTATGTATCCAAAGGTCTTTTATACACCTTCCTGGTATTATCCATCTACCTCAGCCAGTTCTTTGTGTTTTTCCATTCGAGTACTAGTCTCATTTCAATTTTTCCTTTATCTTATCTTACATTATCAAAATAATTACAGCCTCCTCCCATTCTTTTTGTGTTACTTCCGTTTTAATCATAATTATAATAAATTTTATCTAAATGCCTCCAATCTTTAACAATTTTTCTATTGGTTATTTATTGCTTAAGTTTCTTTTATTTCTAACTTTTAGTGACAATTATTTTTGTTTAATGCTTCTAAATAATTTTTTATCATAGTTAGTGCCTATGCCATAATATTTATTTTTTTTATGATTATTTTCTTAATTATTTTGATTCGATTAATTAATAAGAAAATTCATTTATATTAAATATTAAACTATGTATATGATGCAATGAAGCTATTATCCCAGTCAGTTATTTATATCAATTTAGCTTTTATGGTAGATAGTCCTGAAAGGTGCATTTCTGAGAACTGTCCTTGTAATGATGGCTCAATAAATAAAATGACCAGTAGTTTGTATTTCATCTCAGCTCACCTCCTCTTACATTTACTAAAGTTACTTTATTAAATTCATTCAATATTCTAAGGCAAAGTAGTTATAGTATTGTAAAGTAAACCAAGACATAACTACATCTTTAAAAACCAGATTCTTTAGTGTGAATGATGACTGTATGTAGAACTATGTAAAGCGCTGCATAAAGTTTAACTACTAATCATGCATTAGCTGTAAGCATTTTTGCATGTATTATACTGGTTAAAAAAAAAATGTGAGTGTGGGGGGGGGTTTATATATACACTCTCTATATAAATATATATATTATTTTTTTTGTGGAAAATATTTTATCTCGTGTAAAGTTAACATGGTAATTTTTTTTATTAAGCTTCCACATAAAATGTATATGATAATTGTATTTGTGATAATAAATATAAAAATTTTAAGATTTTTTAGAAATTTTTAAGAGTTTATATTGTAAGAGTTTATATTAATATGTTAAAATTTCTTTATTCAATCACTATCAATTAGATTTATTGTTAGACTTTCATTAAATTTTTAAGAAAAAATAAAGTTTTTAAAAATACACTAATGCATTTGTTATTGGACTTTTAAGTCATCTCATTTCCTAAAAGAGAAAATTCTTTTTTTTTCATCAGGTGTGTGATTGGTTTGTGGCTATTCTTCGTTTCTTTCTGTTTTATAACTCATATCAAGGATGGGTAGATATGCTATCCCATGGATAAAAAAAGGAACTTCCTTAACATTTGTCTGTATGGATTAAAAGGGGAACCATGATGGATTAAAACCTTAGTTTCATCATAAAATACACAATTATAAAATTAAAAAGTAGATGCGATTAAAGTGGATTTTAATTATTTAAAATATTAACAAATGAAATAATATCAAGGTACATGAGGATTCTAGATAAAAAGAGAGAACTGTAAAATGAATCACAATATTCAAAAATTGTTAACAGAAATTATTTTAACATAAATTTTGTGTACATGTTGAACAGAAAGATAACCAACAATGATAGCCCATTTTTATTTTGAAAATCCATTTTGAATTTTTGTAGGAGCTCCCAAGAGATGATATAGTTCTAATGTAAATATAACTAATAATGATGGAAAACCTGGCATTGTATTAAGGTGTATTAAAATACACCTCATTGTATTAAAATAGTACAGTTTGATTTCATTGCAACTAATTCAGTTCCCAAGAGAATTTTTCATTTAATAAAACAAACAGAAATCCCTTTAAAAACTACCCTACAAAATTACTCCAGAAGCCGAAGTTTCTAGAATAATTCTGTAGGGTAGTTTATAAAGGGATTTCTGGGTATTGTATTGAATGATAAATTCTTCAGCCTACAAACAAAGAAATATTATTGTTTTCATTAATTGGAATTCTATATTATTTATAATGATAAATTCTTCAGCCTACAAACAAAGAAATATTATTGTTTTCATTAATTGGAATTCTACCCGTATGATTAGCAATTTTACGCGTACCTGAGAAGTTATGTGCAATAGCTTTTCCCATATTTAAAGTTATTAACAAAGGATTTTCAAGTTTCTTTAAATAATTATCTCAAATAAAGATATACAGTTACAATATGTGAAAAGATATTTACAATGAATGGTTCAAAATTTTGAGGCAAATCATGATAAACAATAACCTCAATATAATTATTACATGCTACACACTCAATTATATAAAAATTTTTGTCTTAGTTTACAGTTTTTACTATCTACACATCCCTCTGTCACTAAATTAACTAAACTAGATGTCTAGTTTCCCTGTACAAACTCCTGTTAACAAATTTATTTCCTCCTACTCATAATAATGTTTCTTCATTTCATATTTTACAAATCTACTTAATTTTCTTCTCACCTGCAAATGCATATATTCTCTTTCTTGTGTTATTTTCCATAGTTTTTACCATGAAATGCTACACATCATATAAATTCATTAATAAAAGCATTTCCAATGCTTAGTATTGGATACTCACAGCTTCTTTTCTGTATAAAAATTCTATTCCAGAAAATCTTTTTTATCTCTTCCTTACTCATGGATTCTTTGTAATTGTATCGTTTAAATTATAAAAATCTGATTTTATGGTATACATACTATGTTCACCTATTTTTAATGTTTAATAACTAATTTTCTTCCTTTCATTACCTTTGTTTAGCTCTTAATCCTCAAGTGAGAATGTGTTTTTACTTATTTCATGTAAAACAAACCATTGAAACTTCATTCAGAGTGTTTTGAAAAAAATTGATAGTCCCTACCCCTGAAATGAATAAACAAATAATTTATTGATAGAATTGTAAATATTTTTAGAATAAGCTTACAGATGTACATATGATGTCACCAGGTCAGAAAGTTAACCTAACTTCATCAGCAGAAAGAATAAAGTATTGAGTCAAAATTAACCTAAAATAAAAAATAAGTAAATATTATTATGCAATAACTATCCTACAGAGATGTAGTTTTGGCAAGTCTGCTACAGCAAGGACTAGACTGATGCTTCAAATAACTTTTTTAACCTCGGAACCACCATTAGATATTGCATCAAAAGGATGAAGATGAATGATGAGTAGCATGTGTGAAAATGCCACGCCTGACGGAGATTCAAACCCAGGACCCGTGGATGAAAGGTCAAGACGCTACCACTCGTGCCACGGAGGCTGGCTCTTCAAATAACATTACTAGGAGTATCTGTTGCAATACAAAACTCTTTTAATGTTAATTAATTTCTTTTAGAGCAAGAACTATCCAAATTCAATCATGCCTACTCACCAGCCTAAAGTCTTTATTCACGCTTTGATCAATGTACTTTTATAATTGCAGTTTAACAAAAATTACCTTTGATGATACTCTTGTTTATTTATGATTTTAACTCTTCATTGTACTAATCAGTTTACAGTTATTTGTATTTGTTGTATCAACATATTTGAGAAAAAAATTTTAAATTTACATTTCTTAAAAAGAAATAATAATATGAATTCCAAATCTATTCACACACCAGTTACAGTTGTAAAACTGGTATTTAGACACTCCTTAGAATAAAATCATGCAATTTAACAATTTTCAAAAATCCAATTTGGATATGGCAAAATTTTTCATGAAACTACATGAGGCCAAAAGTGCTGAGATCTTTTTTTGAAATGCCACATATTTCACTGTTTTTCAAAAATTTAATTTACTGGGTAAGGGGAAGAACCAAAATTTTTTTTGAAAATTTTAAATCCCAATGAGATATTATTCATTCATGACTGCATTCTTGTAGTTTACTCTGGTTTACTTTCTCTATCGTTGTATTAATCAAATTTGATATGAAATATTGTTTCTTTATCATTTAACTTCTTTTTTTGTGAATGTGAGTTTCAGTTATTACTTGTTCAGTGTTTTCTGTTTGGTAATGTTTTCAATGTTTGTATAATTCCATACGATTCAAAGTCATAAATGTTTACAGATGCATACAAAAACAGATTATATTTCATGTGACATGATGTGCCTCTATTGATGTATTTAAAACCTACAGAATTTTACAATAAAAAAAACTTGTAATAAATTTTGTATATACGATTAAAATGTTTGTTTTAGTTTAAAAAATCAATATCACATGGTTGATTAATTTAATTTAGTAAATCTTATTTCTCTATTTAATAAAGAAATTCAGGCACCAGATTTGTAACTAAAAATCATTCACAGAGATATAAATTGAAGCTATAGTACTAATTTGTATTGCAGGCAAGGGGTCTGCATTATTCCATAAATATCTTTTTGATTCAAAACACTAATTTTACCTAAAGCTATGTTTTTCATGACTACAAAGTCCCAAGAGCAGACTCTGATAGTAATTGACTTCCAGACAGTGATCACCTGTTAGGCCATTCTTGCACCTAAGGGAAAACCACTAATGTCATTTACAAAGAAACAATGAGGTAGTTTTTTTAATAGTGTTTTCTACTTGCCCAAAGGAACAATGAATGCTAAAATCATTGTTATTCAACAAAGTGTTCAATGTACAAACATTCCCAGGTTAAAGCCAACCATTAGGAACTATTTGATGAAAATAAAAAAACTTACAAAAGTAAATATTTAGACACTTATCTACTTACAAAATTATTTTTGTGTTTAGCCAAAATCTAATATTTATTTTCACAACTTATTCGGCAACAATTACTAAATAGATAAGCCAGATAGGCTTAACATGCTGGCCTCTGTGGCGCAGTGGTAGTGTCTCGGGCTTTCATCTGGAGGTCCCAGGTTTGAATCTAAATTTTTAAGTTGTATCCTAATCTTAATAAATCAATAAGAAATAATATCTCATCCAGATTTATTTTGTTTACACTTCATTCTATAGATAGCATATCTTGTCTGCTTAGAAACATTTTTAAAGAATAATTTATAATTTTTTATTATTAAATTATTATTTATTATATACATGTTTAATAATAAATTATTCTTTAAACAAGAATAATGTATCATTTGTTTAAATTATACAAGTAGTTTATAATAATTCTACTGCTATGATGTTAAGTAATAAATTATTCATTAAAAATGTTTATAATAAAATATTAAATATTAAACTAATGATTAATAGTTTATTATAAACATTTGTCTTGCTTGTACTTTAAAATTAAAGTTCCAGTATGTCAAACTTGACACACTAAAACATTTATTAGAAAAAATTATTTGAATTTAGCTGTAAAGTTGCATTCAAAACAATTTTAGCTACTTGTTTACAGATTTTAACTGTTATGAGAACATCATATTTAGTTTTTGTTACATTTAAAATTGGCTGGATAAGATAATTTAAAATTTTTAAATTTTCACAGATGTGCACACAGAGTACATGTTCTATGCACAGAACGAATGCAATTATTCGTTCTGTTCAACACAGAATAATGCTCATTTATATGGGACAATTAGTCTACTCTTTTTAGAATGTTTGTGTAATAAGATATACGATAAATTCACTGTTTTTTTTTTTAAAGTATCAAAAATATATTATGCAGTTCATGAGGAAAATGACTTCAGTTATCATTTATGGGCAGAAATTATTCTTTGTACATACATTTTTTCTTCTAGCTTCAAAAAAAAAGTTTCTAAGCATAAACTAATAAGTAATTACAGAATAAATAAGTAAGACATAATAAAATTACTTTATAAATTGTGTTTACCTTGTATTATTAAATCACAAAAAATATAAATAATTCAGGGACTCGAGCAAAAAACATGCAAGTTAAACCATATTAACAAGCAGGTACAATAACTAAAATATTGTTCAGCTGGAAGTATAATCACCCAAAATTAAAGTCATCTTAAGGAACTAGCTTTTCAGTACTAAACCCAGTTTTGCATTAGACCAAAAAGTGCATTGATAACCGTAACGGACACTAAAATATAAATAAATACATCTACAAATAACACCTTCGCGTGAAATA
This sequence comes from Zanna intricata, assembly GCA_010016005.3. Lineage (NCBI taxonomy): Eukaryota > Metazoa > Arthropoda > Insecta > Hemiptera > Fulgoridae > Zanna > Zanna intricata. The sequence goes on along the minus strand of JAAAKQ030002833.1, from coordinate 1,415 downwards.
ATGCTTACGTTCTTGGCGGGTAGTAATTGCTACGCCTTTTATTTGAAAGAATATGGGTTCGAATTCCGGGCAGGTTTGACTTTTTTTGAGCAGTCAAAAATTCATTTCTCGTCTTAACAACAATTTGGCAACAGCCTTTTCCTGCCAATACCGATAAATTCTTGATGCCAGTTACAATGCTGGTAAACGTGAATGAACTAGTTTTTGTGTTACCGGATTATTTTAAAAAAAATAATATTTGTAAATGTGCAATAATACTGTTCTGCTAAATATAACTAGCAAATTTTGCAGATAAAAATACATATACCTTTTAAATGCTATTACTTTGGCTTGTTTATATATTAGTTTAAGTACATTTCTCATATTCATCTAAATATTATGTAATAAAATGATGAACTGCTTAAATAACTAATAATTATAGGTATAATCACGGTAGCAGTTGGTAAGACATGCTGACGTCTACACATCAGCTGTGCTGTGATGATTATGTTATAGATTTTTGTAGTCAAATTTTATTTTAGAAATGTTTTTTAATTTATTTAGGTAACTTATCATAAATTTATTTTACTAATTATCTGCCCTAAATTTAAAGCATTCCATCATAATGGCGAGCCCAAGGACTAGACGCGTTTTGCAGGACTTGATGCCCAAAGATGACAATTCTGTAAGTAATTTATCGAAGTCTTGCTATGATAGTGTAATAAAAATATGCATATGATGTTAATTTATTTATGTTTTCGAAAAACTGTGAGAAGTACTTTAATTTCTACACTTTCGGTTATTTTAATTAGCTGGAATTCTCATTCTATTATGGGTACAAACTGTTAGCTCCTCCTCTGTCTTCTTCAATCTATTCTGGAGTTTTGATGCCGATTATGTTGAAAGTAAATGCTTTATTTGATATTGGACTAGTGTTTTTTAACCTTGAGTTAAATGAAGCAGAATTTGGTTTTGGACAACACAATACCGTAATTCTGATCAATTATTTTCACTTTAAAGTTTTTTCATATTTTAATATACCATAGTAGATATGATTAGGATCAGGAAAACACAACATCCAAATGTCGGAAAGCAGGTTTGAACTGCCGGTGATCCGTGCAAGGTCAAAATCCGCATTGCATTTTCATTAATGTAGTTAATTATCTATCAGTTTTGTGAGTTACAGCAACATATGCTAATCGAATCTGTGGGAGAGGTTAGGGTAAAGGTTAAAGAGATTTAAGGTTACAGTTTTAATGGAGTGAGGAATAAACCATAAACTAACCTTAATAGTCGTCCAGGTCAGACCCTGAGTCAGCTACTGAAGATTTTGGTTTTTGGAAGGTGATTATTCAACTTAATACATGCCGGCCTCCGTAGCCGAGTGGTAGCGTCTCGGCTTTTCATCCGGAAGGTCCCGGGTTCGAATCCCGGTC
>JAAAKQ030002800.1:0-11651 GCA_010016005.3 Zanna intricata | reverse complement strand
GTATCAGAGGAGAAAGGTGGTTGAAATAGTAGCAGGCACACAGAAGGGAAATTGGAAAAGATTACAGATGATAGATGATCTAAAAGGAAATGGGATCTATTAACAACTAAAAAGCTTAGCTGGAAAAAGAAGAAATAGATATGGTTATGAGATCTGCTTTAGGGCAGATAAGAATAAATTTAATATGAGTAGAAAGAATAAGTTCTAACAGATGGAAAGAAAATATTGTATCTGATCAAGAACTGTTGTCTGATGTATTATAGAATAATCAGTTCATGACCAGATACAATAGTGATGGTTATAAATTTTTCCCTCACAAAAAAATGATTAATACATCAATAATAAATCCAAAATTTTAATAATTAAAACTGAAGATGATCTAAGGATCTTTTTCTAGTGTCTTTCAACTTGTGATTTCTGTTCAAGAATGTATTTAGCAGTTCATTTATCAATATTAATATCAATATATATATATATTTATATGTGTACTCTTAATGCGTACCATACTTTTATGCAAGAATCGAAGAGAACAAAATATAAAGCTGTATAAAATCAATTCATCTGTACATACAAATTTATGCATTAAGTAAAAGAAATATTTTACTGAAAAATTTTATAAAAAATAAAATATCTGCCAAAGAAATAAAACACAACAACCGTTTAATAAAGAATATAAGTAAGAAATAATGTATAATTTACTGTATACCAGCAAACAAGCAGTAGGGCAGTTGAAACTAAAATAAAAAATATCACACTAATCTAAGAAAATATGTATTTGATAGAACCATTTTTATATTTAGAGAGCAACCAGGGCACTGCTATAGCTTAATTAGTGTTTGTAAGCCAGCAAACATTCTATTTTTCTCTCTGTAAAGAATGCTCAATGAAGCAGCCTACTCTTTTTGTTAGTTTTTGTACACAATTTCCTTTGACTGCACTCTCTGAGATATAATGCTGTATATATCATGTTATTCATATATATGAGAAATAAATATACATTATGTTTATATAGCAAATGAAAATTAAAAATTTATAATTGTTCTTGTCAGTTTAATTCATTTAGCATCCTCATTACAAAATGAATTATAAACAAGTATGTTTCATTTCTTTGATCTACAAATAAACTTTTAGTCGTAAGAAAACCAACATTTAGAGTTGTCAGTTTTTCTTTCTTTCAAAATATCTTACTTTAAAAATAAAAAAAAACCACTCATTTAAAAATTGTTATTAACATCAGTGAATCATTGTTATTCACAATAACAGAAGAAATAAGTTTGTTTAATGGTTAGCATTATAATGAGTACTCAGAGAATTATTTATGCACACAACCATATCACTATTCTGCTCCAAGAACAGTCATAATCTTTATTTCATCTTATTTGTAGAATTTTTAGTAGCAGAAATATACCAAGAAACTGTGCAATTTTATGTAGCCAGAATAACCTGAAACAATTATTTTTTATTTTATTATTAAGATAAATTATAAAAGTGTAAAAAATCAAACTGTAAAAAAGGAGTGAAATACAAAATTATGCTCTTTTTATGAGAACTTTATAAACTAATAAAATTTAAAAAAAAGGAATATTCTAGAAAGAAGAAACATACTGAAATTGTGATTCATTGAAATGAACTCTTTTTGATAAGCACATACTGATTAAAAAAGTACAATCTGTAGTTCTAAAGACAGCAGATAGATAAATGGGAGAACTTTTATGCTATCAGCCAATATCTATTACATGTTAATTACTTATTCGGATGATTAATTTTTGCATGTGTTCATAAACCTATCCAATCTCAGAAACTGTATCGGTACATAAGAAGCATTTTGGATTTCATACTAAGTTTGAAAAACAATCTAAAGAAAAACCTGCATGACTTTTAAGACCTCAAAGTAGCACTGACAATTTGAAGAAGGAGAAGACTAGACACTAGTGGTCAGTAGTAAAGAAAGAAGGAAGACAGGATAGTAATTCAAAGGAAGAGTGAAAGAAAAAAGAAGAAATTTTAAATGTGAAGTTAAAATCTACGGATAAAAAACCAATAGTGAGAGGGCGTAAACTTATCTCACAATAGTTTTTTTAGGGGGAGGAAGTATAACTAGAAACTGCCAATGGTGCTTTTACATTCAATTAAATTCTTTGCTAGTAGAAGTGATTATTTCAACATTCTTTTCAAAGTTTGTTTTTGTGTTTTGAGTCTGAAGGTAGTTAGAAGCAACTGAGTGAAGTATAAGCATTAATTATTCAGTGTAGACGGGGGTCTTTTGGATCAAATCTGTAGTGAATCAGTTTATAAGCTCAGAATAATCAATTGTTGAAACAATCATGCATTTCAAAAACAGTGTCATAATAAATAAGTTTTCAGATGATTATTATAAGATAAATATTTGGCAAAAAAGAATTTACAAGCTGCATTTCTAAATCTGTTTGCAAAGCCTGAAGCTGAGAACTTGTATTTTTTTACAGCGCTCCAGAATTATTATCTTTCTTAAGATTTTAAGCATTTTAACAAATAATCTCAAGAAAAAACTGGCAGTAAGAATCTGTTAAAATTTTTTAATTAAATTTTGTTTAATGAAGGGTTGTATTATTTAAAAAAAATGTTATTCAACATGTAGTGATAACTTTCAAGAGTTAAATTAAAAGAGAAATATGACTGATATTAGCAGAACATTTTTCAATTAACAATCTCAGTTTCTTCTATCAATTAACTGTTGTTATGCTTGTATTTTAATGAAAAAAGAAAAAGCAGAGTAGTAAGTAGACTATAATATTATAACTGTTTTATTGAAATTAATCTTTTGAAGATTCATATTATTCCTCTGTCCTGTTAAATTATATTTAAACTCTATTAAATTAATCACCTAGTACAGAATATTGAGGTAAGACATAATTAATTTACCATGAAACTAATTTAACTAATTAATTTACTTAATTTTTCATGAAAATACTTTCATGGGATCCCACATCCTCTCATGATTGAAATAATTTCATTTATATTTATAAGGATGTGGGATGTACGAAAGTACTTTCATGAAAAATTAAGGTAAGCTGTGTCTTATCTTAATATTCTGTACTAGGTGGTTTATTTAATAGAATTTAAATATAATATTATAGTATAGCCTTGTTTCTTAAGATTTTAAATGTGTTAATGTGTTTTTCAATCTGGCATGGTGTGCAGAACTATTCACTCAGTAACCTTTCATCCTAAAAAGCACAAAAAAAATCAAAATTGTTATAATTGAACCTGATCACAAATGTAAAAAAATAATAGTGGTAAGAACAAAGAGAGTTAATAATCTATGTCTATTGAAAATGTAACTGAAGGTCAATTCTGCACCAAACTCTTCAATTTCAGAAGATAACTAATGTCTCAGTAGACATCAGTTTCCATAAGTGAATATTAAATCATTATTTAATACTCACAGGTTTAGTAATTACAAAGAAACTTTTAAATATATTTATTTTAAGTACAATTTTTAAAATATTGAAGTGACAAAATATATTTTAAGATATTGGATAAAAAGAGAGCAAAAATGGCAGACAGGTTTTTGAAATGTGGTATCATATGAGAATGCTGAAAAACATGTGTGCTGATAGCTTGAAGTTGAAATGGTATTCATATAAATCACAGAAAAAAAATTGTGTTAAATCTTATAAAAAGTAGAGGAATGTCAAGTCATCTGTTAAGTATAAAAGGTTTACTGAGAGATTCTAACAAAATAAGTAAGTCGTGATCTGACACTGTGTTAAAGAGTAATTCAAAAAATGCTAAATTATGGTATATGCTTTGAAGATGTGTATGGTTAAAAATTATTAGAAACAATATCAGATTAAACAAGATTATGCTTCTCTACTCCATGGCAACAATGTGAGTATTGGAGTGTGCGTATATACTAACAACTGCATAATTAAAGGCTGGGTAGAATACCTTACACCCAGAATTTTGTTTGGATTACATTAAATTACATAAATAGTGCATATAATATTCCTATAACAAATTTTGAACATTTGAAAACAAAACTACAAAGGCTGTTGAATTGGTCACATCTAATGTGCTTCAAGCGTGTAACAAGTATTGAATTATTATTTAGATGTTGCAATTCATCGATTATAAACTACAATTAATTTAAATCGCTCTAAATATAAAAAAAAAACTTGCTGAGTTGTTGTTTATTCAGCACATATATGAAGTATTATCTTTAGTTGAAATTAATAAATGGTTAAGAAAAATTTCACCATGACTTTATAGAGATACTGTATATTGTGATGTCAGTATCAATAATTATGATTATGTAAGGAAAAATAAAAGGTAAAAATCATAACGAAAAATAATTATTAAAATTTACAAAAAGCAGATAACTGAAGGTGTAGGATGTGCTAAACAAGGTAAGATTAACAATTTGTACAGACTAAAGGAATGGAGAAATAAAGGTGCTGATAATAAAAAAATGACAATCTAATAACTACTTGAAATAATTTTATTATGTGAATAAGAAGATTTAGTGATGGATAGCCACCAATCAGCTGAGGAAAGTATTTTCAAGTTATGAACAAAACCTTTTTTTTATGTTTTAAAAATGTAAAACTACACTTATACAAAAACTGAAATTGTTTTTTAATTGTAAGTGAAAAATTAATATTTATGTACCCATGAGACAATGCACATATTATTCCAAAGATTTGAAAGATGGAAAATTACAAAATTATCAGTTGTCTGACTTTCACCTAATTAATAATTTAAAAAAAAAGACATGTAAACTGTTAGTCAGGGGATGTTCCCTTCCAGTGTTTTGTCTAATTTACAGTTTAAAATCAAATTTCTTTACTAGTAAATAAATTACAACTGATATATATATATATATCTAATATCATATGATTGTCATAGGCTATAATCTGTGGCATACATGATCTAAATTTATTATAATATCAACTGATATCAAAACTAGATTATCTAATTTTGAAGGTATGTTACAAAATGAAATAATTTTGATATATGAGTATATCTAATTTGGTCTTTTAATGAAGAAGAAACTTTTAGTTTTAACTCTGAAGGACAGTAATCTGATGAAAAAGCAACACTTATGTTGTTTCTTCTTCATTAAAAAGAGTCCAGTTTTTCAGAATTTCCATTTATTTCAAATAATCATAACTGTAAGCAATTTCTGTTTTTATTTCATTATAAATAAATTTTGAATGAGATCATTGCCATACTATTAATATAAACATATAAATACATAAGACAGTAAAATGGGAGTCAATTCAAAAAATTTACCAAGTGTTATTAGAATTTTGTATAAGGAACACGTCAAACTTTAGTCAACTGACTTACAAACCAACTTACAAGATGTTTAAGTTGCAATATATTATGAACATTTATAAGTTTACAAGTCTTAATAATTCTAGTAAGTGTTCATCTGAGCCGGCCTCCGTGGCGGATTGGTAGCGTCTCGGCCTTTTATCCAGAGGTCCCGGGTTTGAATCCCAGTCAGGCATGGCATTTTTCACAAACGCTACAATTCATTCATCTCATCCTCTGAAGATATACTTAACTGTGGTTCTGGAGGTTAAACAAAAAAAAAAAAGAAAAGAAGTGTTCATCTGAAACAGGTATCCAAGAAGAAGAGTTCACAAAATCAGATTTTTCTGCAGATGATTTTTTTTCAACAAATTTTCATGGTGAAAAAATACTTTTCCTAAAACACTAAATTTAAATTTGAAAATAATCAGTATAGTTTACTTACCTTTTAAGTTTCCTTTTAGCAGAAGGTAATGAATCCAGTGAATCTTTCAGTACAAATTTTCTGATTCCAAGCATGTAGTTTTTGACATATTCATCCCATTGTACTATACTGACATCGGTTTGAAATTCAGATCGATCACATTCAATCATATCAGATGTGAGTGATTTTTGGTTGTCACAGCAAAACTTCCATTCATTTAAAGCAAAAAATTCTCCTGTTTTTGCAGCAGACTTGAATCTACGAAATATCTTCATCATACTGGAAAAAACCTAATACTTCAGTTCTAAATCGATTGATGACACTTCAGTTATAGGTACAAACATATACAATATATGTTATAGGTAATCAAACATATACAATATCTAACATGTGGTGGGAGTATTTAGATTTTTAATTTGCCTTCTATCTGCTTTTTAATATTATCTATTGAATAGATAATCTAAGGATTATGCTTCAGGCTTAAATTAAACTTATGTAAAACATAACAGCATCAGTGAATGAAACCAAAAATAAATCCAAGCAGTAATTGAAGTGTCAGGTGATGAGTTGAAATGCAAATGATGTAAATGACAGTTATCTAAACAAAAGAATGTCTTTAATTTTCTTTTTTTATCACTATTTCAGTAGTATTTTTGGTGTTTAGTTTTTTTACTTTTAGTTGTAAAGAAAAATGACAGAAAAGGAAATACCAATGTTAAATATAAAGATATGAAAAACAATAGAAGAACCAAAAGGAATGTTTATGTCAGACAAATGACTGATGTCAAAAAAGAAATGTTTTCATGTGATGATCAAAATATCAGTTACAGATTTCAGAAAACTTGAAGTAAATGGAAAAAATAGAAGTTGGCAAAAGACTTCTGATCTGTTTTTGGAAGAAAAACAGATTTTCATAAAGGAAGATGTATCAACAATGTCTGAATTAAAGAAAATTGTTGAAAATAAAAGAAAAATTTAACTTTTTGATAAATATTGTAAAAGCATATGGGAGGGGACAGAGAAATGAACTAATGGAGTCAGAAACCATGGTTAAAAAAGGTTATCTAAAACATTTAATACATGAGATTAAAGAGAGGTAAAATGACACAAATTTTGTTGTACAAGCTGGAAATATATTTTCTGTAAAAATTCCACTTAATCATGGAGATTAAAATTATTGCTTGTTACTAATTTGTTCAGTATTTATCTGTAATAACTGATAACATATCAGAAAAAAATGAGTTCAGCGATATAACTGAACAATGAGAAATAATAAAATACGCGGGCTTTTAAAGATGATCATATGATAATAGAGTTCTGAAGACTATTTACCAGCAGGCAGCATTTAATTGCACCTGCTAGGCTGAGATTAATAAATAGGAATATCTTGTTCTAAGACTATGACAATGACTTCCTATGTCGACTAACTAGTAAGAGTGAAAATTGAAATTATACACAATAATACAAGAAGTTTGATATTTTAATTATCTTGAAGATCTGTATAACATATCAACACATCTGAGATATTGTATTGATTTAAAGTTACAGTCCAATTTATATATACTACTGTAGGCTACATAGTACTCTATAGGAATTAAAATTTTATAAATTTATCACTGTGCCTATAACTATGTAATGGTCAGAGAGTTGGGTCATTTTTGCAAGCAGTTAAACTCACAAGTTATACATTGTATCAGATGAAATTAAGAATAGAAACCAAGTTTCTCGAAAGGGCTTGCGTTACTGCATATGTATTGCATTTGTTGAATATTTTTTCCTTGCTGCTGAATGATTCTTATTTAATGGAAGTTAATGCCATTAAATAAAAAATGCTGAAATAAATAACTCTAACTTTTACTACCTTTACACTTCAGCTGATAGATTAAATGATGTTTTTATAATTCATTGTGTTAATTTAAATATATGATTCACTCTTACAGCTGCATATAATTGTCTATTCAATTATGAATTGTAGTAATTCGATAAATATTGTAATATTTTATAACTTTTAATTGAATGGATGATAGGATACTTTTGAATCTTTTCTACATCATAGATCCCTATGAAATTTATAGGTTTTGGTACAGTAGGAGAGTTGAAAAAGTTGATATATTCTCCCAGCAATAGTCTCTTTTAGTCTACCATTTAAAATCCATTTTGATTATAGAATCTTAGATGTTTAACAAGAATGTGTCTGAAAGGTGTTGTAGTTTTGTGAAAGTGCTTATAAACTCTCTTTGCCATGAGAGAGGTTTGTAGTGGGTGGAGTTGATAGAATGCCTCTAAGTTTGTGAGTTTTGGGATGTTAAGGAAGAGAAAACTTGGTTATAGGAGTTCTTTCTTTTCTTCTTTCAATGTTCAAAACTGGAAACTTGACTCTAGATATTTTAAATAGCAAAGAGGTAACAGAAGATATAAAATAACACATGAAAGAAAAAGAGTAATCTTGAAACTATAGTTATCTTATGCATAATCCTGGATCGAGAAGAGATTTAAAAAACATTTTTTGGCTTTTCTGTTAAAGTTAAACTGGACAGCAAAATTTTGTTTTTTATTTGTTACATGAATGTTAATAGCTGTATTTGTAACAGCTTTTAATGGTGATTTCAAATGTGTAAATGGTTTCTTTCTACCATGCATAGTTTTTTTTGTAATTATCATTTTTTGTTGTAAAAAAAATTATTGTAATGATTATATCATATATCAAATCATACATGTCATTTCTACATGTCTAAAATCTGTTTCTTTTGGATTTTCTGGTTTAGTTTGCTGTAGATACATCAGTCTTGAGAAACCAATAGTAATCAGGTAGTATTCTTGGGTTTCATATTTCTTGGAAGTGTTTCCATGATGGATATTTCCTGGTGAAAGTGTTCTCCATGTTTGTCACTCACAGCTCAAAGATCAGTAGGGAAAAAATCTAGATGAGAATCTAAGAAGTGGATCTTTAGTGAAATTCTACATCCTAGAATGTTATAGATTTTAAGAAGCTTAATTTTAAGTTCTTTGTATTTATCTGCCTTGTGATTTACAATGAAGTCATTTATAATCATTTTGAAAGCTTTCCATGAAGCAACCTCACAGCCATTCAAACTGTCTTCAAATTCAATATCATTTATTAGTTTTCTTATTTGTGGTTCACCAAAGATACCTTCCTTTTTATTAGCATCACTTATATTAGAAAACTTGCCTTGAAGAAACTGAAATCCAGTCTCATCATGGTCCATTGCTTTATAAAAATTTTTTATTAAACCTACCTTAATGTGTATTGAGGAGGTAAATTTGTCAGGTTTTATTAGTGCTGGACTCAATGTTCTTCTTTGCTACAACCAATTTCTCTTTTTTTGGCCACTCTTTTCTCTCTCTTTTTTTTTTTTAATGTAATGATTCTTCCTATCTTTGCTGTCCACTCACACAAGAAGCAACAAAATTAGATAAAAAAATTGTAATTGAGTTATAAACTATGTAATAGTGCTATCACTTCCAGGTCTTCACAAATGTTTCTCATACTGAATCATATCCAATACAAGTTTCATATTTTCATATCACACCTTCATGTAAGCTGCATGAGCTAAAGGGATTGATGGGATATTATTTACAAAATGCCTTCAAACTATTCTTTGAGTCTATGAAAATACACTATTCATTAGGATGGTGCATATGTAGCAAAGCTACTAGTAAAGATTCTACATCATTACAGTAAACTAAGTCCTTGTGCTGGAAGAAGAAATTTTCAAATTCACACGGCTTGTTACGGAAAACACTTATTTTAATTCTGTGTAGTAAAAGGTTCCATATTTTTAGTTGTGATGCAAGGATTTGTCTGCTTGATTCTTGGATAAATTTAGTTCATGAATGAGATCATTTAATTCTGACTGATCAAGTATGCTTCACTGTTTGTATTTTCTTAAAATTCTGGGTCTCTCCTTTATTTATCATCTGATAAATCCTCACAACTTTCAACATCAACAGCTTCATCTTTGTCTAATTCCCATGTTTTTGGTGGTACTGTGGAACTATGGACTGTGAGGAACTGGTCATATTACAAAGAGAATATCAGGATATTCTCTTAAAGAATAATATTATATTATTATTATATTTTTCTAGATTCAGTATGTCTAGTCTTAGCTGTTATTTATAATATTTTTTATATTAAAAACAGCAGTCTGTGAAGCGACCCTTAGATTCTCTCCAAACTACTGGAGTTTCAAATGTCATGCGATGAGATCCATTCAAGCCAGTCAGCAGCATTACAGATAAATTCCAGCAAATATGAGGAGCTAAGGAGCTTTCCTGATCATCTACTTTAGATCCAAATATAATTTATATGATTTTTAATCAGTGGAGTTGTATTTCTCCTCTGAGACTTTAATTTTACCCACAAATATAGTATAAATTGTCTGGATGTTTAATGTAACTGTCTGGCATTTTTATTAAAAAGCTCACTGCAATACACTCACAAACACGTATTACAAAACTTTAAATATTTTATACACACATTAATGTAGTATATATATACTGACTTTACAGGGAAAAATAAAATCACAAATTATTTGTGAGTGCTGATTCCAAATATGAAGTCAGAATTACCCTATCAGCCTCATTTTGTTTTTTGTAATTGTCCTTCCTATTTTCTTGCAAGTATATTGCATGAACAATGTATGTACAATAAATTATTTACTTATTTTATTTATTGTGGCAGTTAAGTTGCTAAATAAACTATTCGTAAAATTTATTTTAGTTGATAAATAGCTATGAAAAATAAGTATTATTATTATTATATAATTTAATAAATTATATCCATCTATGTAAACTTTCTATATGGTATCTACTTTCTTTTAACATATATCAGTACTCTGCTCCATCTTCAGAAAATCATATCAAGATTCAACAAATATAACAAAATCATTGTTGACCATTATCATTGGTATGTTATAAAAGCTATTAAATTGACTGTTAGAGGATGTTAAAGGCTTTCATTAAAAAAGAGAGCAAAGAGTTATATAGTTTTGAATGTTGTACACCAATTATTTTGAATATTACAAATAATAAAAAAGTATCATGTGGTTGACTTATTCCTGATAGCAGAAAATTACAGCATAGGTGAAGTTTCACCAGATTTAGGTAAAAACCATCCTGGGTGAATAAAATTAATTTAAATATTCATTTAAATCTACTTACAGTAATATAGATGTTCATAAAGGTAAATCTTGACAGGAAAGGTGGATAAAAATAATTTTATCTCAAGACTAATTGTATAAATACACCCTTATATATTATTAAATTACTAAGCAATTATTTAATTATGTTGATAAAACATAACAGTTTGAAATACCTAAACATCTTAAACAACTCATTTTCAAATGCAGTTTAAGATTATTTGATTTAAAATTTCCTCCGAAATATAGACCAATAGTTATTCACTTGGTCTTGGGAAAGAAGGTAAACTCCATACCTACACATAATAGTTCTACAAGATTTGGATATAAAACAAGGAATTGCATTCTAGGTATTAGGGAAATGAAGCCAGGAAAAAATATTAGCAATGAAAGTCAACCAATTCCCATAAATCACTGCAGTAAAATAATGCTGGATATGTTAAACTGATAGTGGCTGTTGGGATTCCTTTAGTGGTTAGAGCACAGCAATCAGTGCCTTTTATAGTGAAAAAAAAGATATATTAATAAAATATTGTTAAATCATAGACAGTTATAATCATTAAAATAGTATAAAAGTATAATAAATGATACATTTCAAAATTATTGGAAATTATTTTCCCTGAGGAACTGCTGCAGTTAATTATACTATTTCTTCTCTTCTTTCTTTTTCTGTTTAGCCTCTGAAACTACCGCAAGATATTACTTCAGAGGATGAATGAGGATGATGTGTATGAATGTGAATGAAGTGTAGTCTTGTACAATCTCAGGTC
>JAAAKQ030002799.1:10702-36261 GCA_010016005.3 Zanna intricata | reverse complement strand
AAAATCAGCTAATTTGCGATGACGAGTTCATCATTAGACCAACCTGGTGATACAGCAAATTCAAGAAATCTGTTGCATATTCTAATCTTCCTTCAGCCAAAATACCTATAACAACACATAGCAAAAAGTTCCCTTTTCAATTTAGTCATAAACATGGTGTTAGAAAAAAATGTTGACTCTGAAGAAGACTGTACGAATTAGAAAGTAATGAAGATGATGATCCAGATTTTGGGAGTACTGAGCCTCACAAAATTAAATCACAAGTTAGTGATCTGGTTTGTGATCTTAATTTATCTAAAATGTAGTCAGATTTACTGGCTTCAAGGTTTAGAGGCAAGAAGGAGACATATGACAATGTGAAATTTTTATTGACAATGATATAGTATGAAAAGTATTTTTAGAACATAAGAACATAAATGGAGACCTAAATTGATGACATTTTATTAGTACTGCATCTTGTTTATATTAAGTACTGTTGTTTTTTACACAGATGTGGCAATAGAGACAGGAAAACCACTATATTAAAAAAGACTGAATGAAGAGAGAAGCACTCGTAGCTGGACAGAAAAATGTTATTTGTCAAACCCTTGTGACTCTAGACAATGTCTATCTTCCACCATACAAATAAAACTTGATTCAATGAAAACTTTTGTCAAAGAAAACGATTGTATTGTTCAAAATTTTATCTAGTTTTAGAGCAAGTTTCTCAGGATCAGTGAGGAAAAAAATTAAAGAAAGAATATTTTGTGGACCACAGACATAAGCCAGTAAACAATTCAGGATTTGAATGACTCTGAGAAAACAGCATGGATAATTTCAAAGTAATATAATTTCAAAATCATTTCTAGGCAAAAAGAAGGCTGAGAACTATTTAAAATTGGTGAGTTAACTTCTTGTAAACTATAAAAAAAATTGGAATGCAATATCTTTAAAAATACACATCTGCATTCACATTTAGATGTTTTTCTACTTAAACTTAGTGAAGTAAATGATTAATATGAAGTCTTTCACTAGAATATACTAACTATGGAAACACGCCACCAGAGAAAATTGAGTGCGAATGTGCTTTCTAATTACTGTTGGAGACTGAAAAGGGACTCCCCACTGACTGAACAGGAGAAATCCAAAAAAAGTAGATATTAGGTTAAGCAGTGTCATATTATAGGCTAAATAATTCCTTAAAAAAATCATTTTCTAAGTCGATGTTTCTAAAAAAAACCCTGTCGCCTATTCCATTTTGGCTTGAAAATTTAAAATCAGACCAAAGAACATTATTATAAAATGCACCTTATTGAATGCATGTAACAAAAAAAGTGTACTTTTTTTTTTTTTACCGGTGTGTGAAAAATTACAAATCTTAATTTATCTGTGTGTTTATATGTTTATAAATATGGAATCTGACAAAAATAATTGTTTCATATTCTTGAAAAATAAAGATATCTACCTCAACAAATTAGACAGTAGAACTTTTTTAACTCAACATAAAATTCAACAAATGATAAAAGATCTAATTATGCTTACATTACTATTTTTATTAAATTACTACTGAATCATTTTTTTAAAATTCTTCCTACTAATCTATTTAAAACGCAAATGAAAAAAGTTTCTTTAATAGAAACGTTACTTTATTGATGAATTTGTAAAAAGTATTAATTAAAAAATAAAACCAACACTGAATTTTCTACATCCTGTTGAACATGTGCATAAATATGAGTTCAGGTAATTTTTATTAATGCCTTCTCTATTGTAAATTATTTTGTATTTATTTTTTATGACTCGTATCTTTATGTAATTATTTACCTCAACATTATTTCATGTGTTTATGTTTTAAATATTTAATATGGACTTTTACCACATCTTTTTTTATTTTATAATTAATTGTGATTTTATGATGTTTTGATCAAGATTTTAATAAGGTTTCTGTAGATATATCCATGCAGCTCCTTTTTGTATTTATGGAAATAGCATATCTACGTATCTGACATGATGAATGTAATTTATTAATGTTTATCAAAAAAAATACCTATTACAACATTTAAGTATGTAAACTCAACCAAAATTTTACTAAGAAAAGTAATTATTCTGATATATGCTTCATATATAGTATTAAAAAAATATATATCACCAATAATAAATTAACTACCTTCATGATTAATTCATTCTATAAGCTTTAAGTTTGTGCTGTGGGAATATAGAAAGGAAATTTTGTAGCATACAAAAAATGCCTTCTCTGACTAGGATTTGAACCCACAACCTGCAGCATCACATGTGCAGGATTTTATTTTTTGTGGGTGCCATCAACAAGAATGCCACTCTTTATACCTGACCCATGACCCGACATAGAAATTCTATGTTTATTTTTAATTTTTTATATATATTTTTTTTTCATATAATTTTCTTTAAATTTTAACAAAAATTTATATTTTTTTTATAAATTCTATTTAACATACTCTGAATAAAAAGTTAGAAAATCACTAGTTTTTATTTTATTAATTTTCATCATAATGATCTAAAAATATTTTTTATAAAAAAATAAAATCTACTACAAATACTAAATATAAATACAATAAAACAATTATAAAGCCTTCGCTCAAAAGGAACCATTTTCTTGAACTCCTGAATTATGCTATCATAATCCATATTTACAGCAAGCTCTTGCTCAATAAATGGAACCATGAGACTATCAGGGTGATCTTGAAGCATTGTTGATCAAAGCTTAGATTTGACAATAATTAACTTCAAAAACTTCTCTCACATGTGCAGCTGGTGATGGGAATTGTGACAAATTTGGTAATAAGTTGTTAGAAATTCAAACTGTTTCCCTATTATGTTTTGATAGCCACTGCAACTAATCAGCAGTTTTTTAAAATAATTGAATAAAGGTTCAAGGTTCCATCTTAAAACATTAAATTGAACATTTTTGAGAAAAAAATATCAAATTCAAATCATCAAAATTGGCATAATTTAAAAATTTTCAGATTTTTTATTTTCAAATTTTTTCAGTGGAGTTTGTTTTCATCTAAAATTTTGTATTTTTTCCTAAATTCTGGAACCTTCTCAAAGTTTTTTGGGGGTGCCATGGCACCCATAGTGCGCACACCTATGACCTACAGATGAAAAGCTAAGACACTATCACTTCTATTTCAAAGAATGGTGGTGTGGTAATGGATTCAATTAATCAATTTTTTTTTCTGCAAAAAATTTAATTTTGAGATATTACTTAGTATTTAACTTATGCCTAAAATTAATTCTTGTAATTATTTGATTTACAGTTGTCCACAAGATCAATTGAGCCATCCTTTGGATTATTATTTGGAGACTTATTGAAAGAATTAGGTGTTGCCACAACTGGTGCCTCAGTTATAATGAGTACATTAGATGCTATTATAAATTTTTCTGGTAAGTATTACTTTTTCATGTAGAAGTAAAACATCAGTACAATAATTTATTTAATAAAATATACAGCAACAATTTTGTAGCTTATAAAATAATACCATGCCTGCCCGCTATTCAAACTAGAACATTTTTCATGAAAGTTATGATGAAAGACAAAGGTGCTACTCTGCCATAGAGATCTGTGGCATTATTAATTGTAATTGTTATAAGTATTCCATACTTTCCTGAATCTATGGTTCTGTCTTTTTATTAAATCTGTGTTTAACAATTGTACTAGAAAACATACAGGATTTGAATAAATTCCAAAAGGAGTAAAAAAAAAACTAAAAATAAAATATGTTATATTCCATAACCATTTTTCATTGTAGTACCAACTGACAAGAGCTATAACACAATTCTATGCTATACTTATATGGAGGTATTAGAATTGAAATGGTTTCTGTTAGTTCTTCAAAAGTAAGCCTACCTCCCAAAATGCAAATGGTTAGCTCTAGAGTTTTTTTTTTTTTTATTGTTGTTTAACCTCAGGAACAACTTTTTTTTTAAGTTATATCTTAAGAGGATGAGATGAATGAATTGTAGCATGTGTGAAAAATGCCATGCCTGACCAGGATTCGAACCTGGGACCTCCAGATGAAAAGCCGAGATGCTACCACTCGTGCCAGGAGGCCAGCAACTCTAAAGTCACACCTCCTTCACTTTCTTCATTATCAAAGACTGGCTGAGTAGTAAACATCTTTACTCTCAAAGAAAACTATTCAGAATAATACTTATTTTACCTCAGGGGCTTTGTATATATCATAGCCTTAAAAAAGATTGGAACAGTTGGTGCACAGCTACTGATAAATTATTTATTTATTGTATTCAACAACAGGTTGACAGCCAATAGTTATTAATGGATAGTAATAAATTTTATAACATATGAAAAATGCTATGCCTGACCAGTATTCTAACCGGGAATCTCCGGATGAAAAGAAGAGATGCTATTATTCCGCTATAGAGATTACTAAGAACCGCCTACAGTCATGAAACAACACATTATGTAAATTACCTCAGCTTAGTCCGGGAATAAATTAAGTATAATGTTTTTTTAAAGATTTATTTAAAAAATTAAGAAAGTAAAAATGACATCATTGTGAACTTAGTTTTAACTTGTAGGTTATATATTATTGCCGGCTTCCGTGGCCAAGTGGTAGCGTCTCGGTCTTTCATCCGGAGGTCCCGGTCAGGCATGGCATTTTTCACACACGCTGCAATTCATTCATCTCATCCTTCTGAAGATATACTTAATTGTGGTTCCGGAGGTTAAACAAAAAAAAAAAAAAAAAAAAAAAAAAAAAACAAAGGTTATATATTATTAACAGATGTAATTGGTTGTAAGGTATATTTCCTGAACATATGCATTTATGGAAATTATCCAAGAATAAACATTTCTTATAATGATGTTTTGTATCCCAAATGTTATTAGAATTGGCATTTTTCATTTAAAAAATTCAAATTACAAATTATCCATAATTTTGGAAAAATAACAGTGATTTCAAACATGTCAGTAAGGTATTTTTAATCCATTGAAAAACCACAAAACGTTCGCCATTTAAATTTTTTTATACCTTTTCTTTTACTAAGATCTTCACTGTGCCAAACATTCTGTTAACTTTAGCATAATAAGACCACCAAAATATATTCAACCATATAAGTGACATCTCCACACTACAAAACAGGGATTGGCTGTGAACCTCAGGTACTTGTACCACAGGTACTTATCACAGCTACAGGACATAAGTTAGTTTAGTATTAAAAATTAATTAATATACTCCTTCTGTTGAAAAATAGTGAATTGTGTATATTGGCCCAGACAAACTATTTAAATTAATTAATTATTTTATTTTCTTGTTTTGTATTATTTCATACTTAATATTATTTCTTCCTATTCTCTTGCTTTCTTTTGAAAAGAAGGTTTTAAAGTTGTTTTTTTTTTCATAATTAGCTGGATAATTCAAATGGTAAAATTGATTTTTTTTTTTCATTTTCATCATATTTAATTTAAATTTTAGTAATAATAGTGTTTTGGGTATTTTACATTAGAAAAAAACCATTAATCTAATTTGTGGTGAAAATAGAACAATTTTTTATAATTGCCTTTGGTTTTTTTTTCAGGTTTATTTGTTGGTCCACTTATAAAGAAATTCTCATTTCGTACAGTTGGAATACTTGGTGCATTATTAAGTTGTACTGCACTAACTTTGACATCAAATGCTAACAGTATGACACATATCATCTTAACTTATAGTGTTCTTGGAGGTATTTTTTTATTCATTCTTTTTTTTTTATATACCTGATTATTATCTAGTGAATCACAAATCAAGAAGACATGTTTAATTAATTACTTTTTATTTATATATTTTTTGCCAATTGGCAAAATTTAATAACTTGCTAATAATACTGTCAAGATTAACCATCTAAGTACCACATCAAACAATATTCTACCAGACTAGAATTTATTTTTTTTGAAATGAAAGTCTGTTCAAGGTTAACAGTACTGTCATTGGCAATCACTAACAGCTTTATAATAATCCCTATTACATTGTCTTCACTATTCAAATAATTATCTGAATCATTCAGAAGTTATCTAAACCAGAAAGGACTTTGTATACATCCTTGCTTTTCACCAGTATCGATTTCTAAAGTTTCAGAATCCTTCTTTATTCCAAACTGAAGTATTAATCCTGTATATCTACTTTTTTTTATTTTTTATTTTTTCCTATTAAAATGATCATTTTAGATCGTATTTCTAAGTAATATAATCTGTAAAAATTGTTTATTATTATTTCATATTTAATTAATACTCCATATTTTTTACAAGATAATGAATAATAAATACAACTTTAATAATAGCTTTTCAGTTATATTTAATTGTTTTGTATTTGCATATTCAGAGATCAAATAATTATAATAATATTATATAATGATATTTATAAATACACAATAACATAGGCAAAAAAAAAGAAAGAAAAAAATAGATATACAGGATTTTAATAATGCTGTCATAGTTGATAAAAACAGAACTTTAATATATACTTAATAAAAAAGTGTGAAATTGAATGTACAATATCAATATGCAGTTCAGTTTCTATACATCAGTGGTGTTTGACAATTACATTGAAAAGTAAAGAAGACTCAATTTTTCATGAAAAATTATTTTTATTATCTCAGTATAATCTCCTTTCAGATATATACATTTAGTCCAACAATACTCAAATTCTTTTAACATCATCAAACTATATATATATATATATATATATATATATATATATATATATATTAAAATTGATGGGATCAAAAAATTTGATCTCATCCTCATTTCATGTAAATCTCTTCCAACAAACCACTTTCATATTTGGAAACCAATAACAGTCTGAAGGTGCTAAATCTGGCTAGTAGGAGTGATGATGAGGAAGAATTTTATTGTGTAATTTGAACTATTTTGCTGTTATAATTATAGAAGAGTGAACTGGTCATTGTCTTGGTGAAAAGAAATGTTCTTTTTCATTAAATATGGTAGTTTTTTATTTCCTTGTTCATTTTTTACATTTAATTTTAAATCTCTAACCTCCATTGTATACTGCTAAAAAGAAAAAATGTGTAAATTTTTTGATAAAAAGTTTTGCAATCATTTTTATATTTTGCAGTTAGCTGCAAAATAGTGATTTGGTGAACTTAACTTTTTGATAGGTATCTGACGACACTAGACAATCCAACAGAAGTTCAAAAATTCAAATATTGCCCAATTATCATTTTACCCCTCTCCAGAAAGTTGATGAAGATAAAGCCATGAGAATCCCAAAAAATACTGGCCATTACTTTATCGGATATGGAACAGTTTTCATCTTCTTCGGCTTCAAAGCAAGTAAAAAAAAAAAAAAAACAGTCAAGAAATTTGCTCAATTCCCCAACTGTTTTGGTTATTTATTGGTGTTAGGTTGGTAGTGATGTATCCAAGTTTCATCAACTGTTATGAAAAAGAACAAAAATTCCTTTTGATTACATTAACAGCCCTAAACTGTGTTTTTGACCATACTTTTTATTGATTTTGACCAAATGCAGAATCCACTATGCAGTTTTCACATATATCAATATTCCTATAAAATATGATGACCCATTCATTTGATATGTCTATTGCCTTAGTGATCTTAACCCTTTCAATCTTCTGTCCTCTACTAACATATAATTTTTTTTCAAAATTCTCTGCAGTTGTAACTTTAACAAACTGTCTGAAATGTTTAGAGTTGCTGGTACTAATTGACTATTCCAAAAATAACCAGATCACTTGTAAATTATTCTAATCAATCTTAACTGAATTACCATAATATTTATCCACCTTGGCTTTAGTTTCCTAGGCAGTTTTGCCTTTCAAAAACTGATCTTTGATTACTGTACAAAGTTCCTTTTCATCCTTTTTCACAAATCATAATACATCATTGATTTATACAACTACAACAGGGTTATGAATATACTGTATTGAAACTTAGTTTATGTTGTTGTCTTGATTTATGTTGTTATGTGGAAAACTAAAAATTACCTCACCAGTTTGCTATGAGTGCCATCTGTTAATTTTGCTTTGTTATACTGAAGCAACTTCTCATGCAGATTTATGAATGCAATCTTTCAAAAGGGGGAATTATTTTTTAACAAAAAATAATAGTAATAAATCTGTATTTGATAGTTTTTATATTACTTATTGGACACATTTTTTCATAATTTTATTTGTAAATTATTTTCTAGGAAACATTTTTAATGACCTAAAATACTACAGTCATTGCTAACGAATCTTTTAAAATTATTTAATCTTTGTAAGTTTTCTTCTTGCAGCATTCCAACTCATTTTTAAGTAATAGGATGTTAAATATTATTGTCAAATTAAAGAGAACTGTTAGAATTATCAAAAAAAAATTTTTTATTCTGATCGGTACATAATAATACATTATATAGTTACATCAGGTAAATATGCTACTCCATCGATAAAAAGAAAGAAAGTAACTGCTCCACCATTTTCCTGGATTAATTAGGGATATTGTAGTAGAAATCACAAACAGAGCAGTATTAAATAATAGAAGTGATGAAAGTTTAAATAATGTTATGCCCAACATTATGAACATGAATATATAAGAATAAAAAATAATATTACAAAATAATTTACAACTCAACAGACATTAATGAAAATTATATCATTAACATACATATTTAATGTACAGGATCCAGAAAGTTCAGTTTTTGTGATTTTTAATTAATACGATTTAAAAAATTCATCTACAGAATTAAGTAAGAAAAATTTTTGGGTTGACTCTTGAATTACAGTGAGCTCAGATTCAGTTCACTAACTTGACTTAAATACACTCACTACAATTGATTTGTATTGTAACCAAAAAGCAATTGGGTAACAGTTCAGCTGCTTTGTGACTTTCATACGACTGTTAAGAAATAAACCCTTACTAAATTAGAAAAAAATTGTCATTAACTCTATACCTAACAACAGTTTATTAAATTTAAATGAATTTGTATATCATTCATAAATACAATAAGCCATGAGGTCTAAAAAAAATCTGATTTAAGTAAAATTAAATTTGTTTTAATAATAATAAATTTGTAAGTCTGCTGATAATTTGTTTAGAGTAGGCCTAACTTTTGTTTTAACATGTTGACTGCAGAATAGACACCATGATGTTGTCTATAATGTTAATCTGGATTCCTTACATGGTGTTCTGTCTTTTATTTTTCTCTTTGAATTGTATCTTTTTAAAGACTTGTGTATTGTTGCTAAAACATAATAGAACAGTCTTTTTATGCATTTTCTATATTATAAAATGTTTGACAAATAACAGAAATTTCTACATAAGAATGACAGCTGATAAATGAGTTACTCGTATTTTATAATTACTCAATTACAACAAAAATTGTTTTATTTTTTTCAGAACTGACATTTTGTGGGTAGAGTATTCAGCCTACCAGAATAATGATACCTACAATGTTAGCAAAAATAAATTATTATGCAGAAAACCAACTGGTGAGTAAAGTAGTTCAAACAAAATGTCAACTGCTCATAACGTTTGATATATTATGCACTGCAGGTTATCTTAAATACCAAATTATATCACTGCGTGAGAAGGATCATATACCATGTGCATGTTATTCTTTTTTATCAATTTTTGAGATAATGGTTTGTTTTTATTTATAAAAATATATAAATAATAGTTTTAGTAGAAATGAAAATGAGCTCATAAGATGCGAAAAAATGAATCTGCCTCTCGGTTGACTTTTACAAATTTAGGCCTGCAGTCAACATGTTGAACAAAGTTAAATGTAGATTCTGTATAAGTGAATTTACTACTTTTGTACCACAGGATGATAAACATTTTTCTGTGACTTTGATCAAAACAACTCAAAATATTTAATAGCAAATGTATTTGTCATACAAGAAAGTAATCTACCTTTATCAGAGGCAGTTCTTCTGTGTCAATTATCTTCCTTCTCCTTCCATCACCTTATCACTTGTTTCTTCTTTCTTGATAGTTACCCTCAGAAGTGGTAATATCTAACCATCATTCTGGCTCCAATCTTCACATTAATGTGAAGATTTGAGTCAGTCAGGTACTATATTGAACTTCAGTGGAGAGGATGGTGACTTTAATAAACTTTATTTCCTACCTTATGGCTAAACAAAGACCATATTTTTAGCGGCTCAGGTACCAATTGAATACTTCCAGATCTCATGCTCCAAATAAAATCTGGAATTAACTATCAACAATGAAATTTCACATTGCATCCAAATAGACCCCTGGATGGAATTGTTTGTTTTATATTGTGGTTCTCCAAGGATAGATCATACAGCACCTACTTCTTTTCCTTATCCTTGATCTCTTATTCATCATGTTTGTTTTGGTAAGAAGTTTAACCCTGCTAAGTTCTCCTTGCTGAAGATAATGGAATCTCTAGACCATCATTGGTATTATATAATTGAAGGAGCTTTGCTTGACCTTGAACCTTTTTTCTTTTCAGCAGCATATAGTAAACAAAATATTGGAAGTCCTAGAAAAACCAAGCTTTCTAATTCCTTCTGAAATATAAATACAGATACTTCCAAGTAGCCAGTAAATTTTTCAAAGATTAAATCTAATCTTTTGTCAGTGTATCCTTTCTTCATTTTGTCAATGCTGAAATGCTATTCTAGATATATGATTATTGGTATTTATTTTTTAATCCTATTTTCATTTTAAAATATTTTCCTTTTAATGATTTTCTAATTTTTTTTCTAGGTTTAGGTTTTGGATTGGCTACAGCATCAACATTTGTTGCTTTAAACAGTTATTTTAGTAAACGTCGAGGTCAGGCTGTTGGTCTTGCCATGGCTGGTACTGCACTTGGTTTTATGGCAATGCCTCATTTAATTAGTATACTTCTTGAAGAATATGATTTTCGTGGGACATTATTTATTCTAGGTGCATTATCATTGAATGCAATTGTCGGAGCATCTCTTTTACAACCAGTCAAATGGCATATGAAACCTAGTAAAAAAATACCTATTATAAAAGAAGATCCTCCTCCTTTTCCTGGACAGGTCAGAATTAATAAGGAAAAGTTATTATTAATGTATTTTTTTATATTATAAATCAGTATGTTAAATAACCTTTTTTCTACATGGAGTTTAATAATAACAGGTTTAACAAATAAAAAATATATCTTCATGACATATTCTTTTATCAAACATTTTAATTCAGTAAAAATAGAAAATTAAAAGGGAAAAATAATAATTGAAGAAAATTGTCATGGATTTTCTATTTTTACTTATTTTTTTAAGGAATCAGTGTGCCCACAGCATAATCAAGAGCACGCACATGTTGTTTTAGTAGAAAAGGAAACAAAAGTATTTTGCTTTTTTGTAAAATTACCAGAGATAAGCAATTTATTAAAAGATATACAAATTCTTTAATATAACATAAAAAACTAGCTTTAATTTAATTTTTGGTTGATTACTACACAATAAAAATAAGGTGCAGTATTGGAGAACATTACCCTTTTTGACTACTTTTGAAAATCGTAATTTTAACAGAATTATTACTACTGTTACAATTTTTAAAAAAAAAGTCTTTTTTAAAAATTGCCATAAAAAATGTACAATTTATATTTATTTTTATTTCCCTTCTGTTAATGCATTATAAAAATTCTGAGAAGTGCACTTTTTTTTTGATAAGTTTCATCAATATCTGAACTCTTTAAACAACAAAAATTTTATTTTAACAAATTAGATTATATTTCTTTTTTTCCTAAGAAAGTATTAAAATACATAGATTTTGAAAACATGTTTAAAATTTGTTATTTAATTAAACTTTTAATAAAAAAAAAACTATCAATTAGAACATTGTTTTTATAAAGTTAACATTTAATATAGTAAATAACTTTAATTATTTAAAAACAATGTCATTTATGCTCACCAATTTTTATAAAAATCTAAAAGTCAGAAAATGAAAATGAAAATCCGAAATCAGAACTATAAATATTACTGCTACATTAAGAATACTTTATTATTTACTATTAATTTCACATTAATAGACATACTCGTACATCCAGTGCATGAATTACATTTTTGTAGTTTTCTAGGTGTATGTACATTGTGGCGCATGAAGAAACAGAACATATTACACGACATGTTCTACAAGTGAAAATGAAAAGATTCTTATAAACGTGGTTCCAGAAACACTTCATTTTCATGTTAATAGCTTGGAAGAAATTTTCCCCTTATTGCTGCTGCTCCCAGAGCTAAATGAACCCATACTGAAAGTCATACTTAGAACTTAAATTAAGAGATCAATTTGATGGTATTTATTTTATTCGATTTGATTTTTGATCTGAAAAATGGAATAAAACAGGTCCCCCCTTACCTACATTTAGTAATTTTCTCAAAAATACTGAAAAAAAAATTTTTTGGTCTGATATGCAACAATTTAACAAAATTTTGCCAGAAAACAAATAAAAATCGTAGCGAATTTAATTTAAAAAAAAAATCAATATTAGTTATGCCAAGTAAACATGAATAAAAGTTTAACAAATTTGACTTTTATTAAAAACAAAACTATAAAAAAAATGCAAAAATGATCAAAAAGATTGAAAAATTGCAAAAAAAAAATTCTATTATTAATTGAAAGTATACAATACCATGAAATAAGTATTATTACTTTTATTGAAATTCATGTATTGCATGACAATACATGAATTTCAACTGATTGCTAATGAGCTGTTAGTACTGCTAACATAGTTTACTTAGAAAATAAAAATTTGTATTTTTTTCAAAATATTCCTAAGTTATGAAGTTTCATTTCTTAATATTTTGACATAATGTAACAAAATGTAAATAGTTTTATTAGACTGGAAATGATTTAATTTATTTTTTAATAACTGATTTGTTTTTAGATATTTTCCATTATTGAATTGATTCATGTTTCAGTTTAAAATTATAACAGTATTTTCTACCCATTTTTAGTCTGTTTTGATTTTAATAAAAATCAAATTCTTAAACTCTTCCTCATCACCAGCCAACTTTACTTACATAAATTTTCTCAAATTAAATTCTCTATAAATTTTGCTGCAAATTTTATTTGTTTACTTCGAATTTAATAACTTTTATTATTGTATGTCAAACCTAAAAAATTCTGTTTTGCTATGACTTTTTGTATTTTTGTAATATATTCTCAAAAATTATTAGAGATAGAGCTGTGGACCTGTTTTATTCAATTTTTCATTAAACCTAATGAAAAGGTTTGGTTCTGTAACAGTAATAACCGAAGAACATAAAAAAGAAGCGTAATAAAAAAGGGTGCCCAACAAGGATGTTTCCTATCCCCATTACTTTTTAATCTTTACATAGAACTATTTTTTTTTATGTTTTCTCTTTTTTTTTTTTGTTTAACCTCTGGAACCACTATTAGGTATATCTTCAGAGGATGAGATGAATGAATTGTATCATGTGTGAAAAATGCTATGCCTGACCGGGATTCGGACCCTGACCTCCGGATGAAAGGCCAAGACACTACCACTCACCCCACGGAGGCTGGCAAACGTAGAACTAGCAATTAATGAAGTTAAAGAACAATTTAGATTCAGAATAGCAGTGCAAGATGAAAGATAGAGATTCTATAATTTGCTGATGATTTAGTAATTCTAGCAGAGAGTAAAAAAGATTTAGAAAAAATATTGGCATGGATGAAGTCCTATGCAAGAACTACCACATGAAAATAAACAAGGACAAAACGAAAGTAATGAAATGTAGTACAAATAATGTAGATGGACCACTGAATGTAAAAATAGGAAGAGAAAAGATTAGAGAAGTAGAAGAATTTTATTATTTGGGAAGTCAAATGAGCTTTCAATCAGAAATATAATCTGCTTATATAAAAAATTAATTTAATTATCGGGAAAACATTTCTGAATGTATATGATTGGAGCATAGCTTTATATGGAAGTGAAACTTGGACAATTAGAATACCTGAGAAGAAAAGTTAAAAGCTTTTGAAATGTGGTGTTACAGGAGAATGTTAAAAATCAAATGGGTGGATAAAGTGACAAATGAAGAGATGTGGCAAATCGATAAAAAAAGAAGCATTTGGAAAAATATAGTTAAAAGAAGAGACAGACTTATAGGCCACCAACTAAGGCATCCTGGAATAGTTGCTTTGATATTGAAGGGACAGGTAGATGGGAAAAATTGTGCAGGCAGGCAACGTTTGGAATATGTAAAAGAAATTGTTAGGGATATAGGATGTAGCAGGTATACCTTAATGAAACGACTGGCACTAGGTAGGGAATCTTGGAGGGCTGCATCAAACCAGTCAAATGACTGAAGAAAAAAAATTTATGATTAACTAAAAGCATTCTAATATAATTTTTAAAAATGGTATTTTTTCAAAAAATAAATTTTTTATTAAAAAATATAATTAAAAATTACTTTTTTAATTAACTTATTTAAAACAAGTTAATTAATTATTTTTTACTAATACAATTATTGTATTTAATCTTTGTGAATAGAATACATCTTTCATTGAATTTAGATGTTTTAACTGGTTGCAGTTTTATTTTTATTAACAAATAAAAGGTAAATTTGACCTGTTAATTTATATTTTAAAAAAAGTATTTCAGCAGTAATAATAAAATTTGTGTGTGTATTTTTTTAAAAATATTATTATTTAATTATTGATTAATTTAATTACATATGCCTGCTGGCAGATCCTTACACCATCACTGTCCCCATTCATTTCTGTCTTGAGCCTTTTCCTTCATCCCCTTTTAATCTTTAGTTTTCACTTCATCTATTACTTTATTGTTTTTCTTCCTCACTTCCTTTCTCTTTCTACTAACCCTTTGATGTTACGTTCTCCATCCTTCCCCATGTTTGCATTTAAAAAGCCTTAATTCAGTCCCCTCTCCTTCCTCATCTACCTCTTTGCTTCACTTTCATATGTAACATTTGACTAACTTCTTCCTTAACTTTAAGTTCAAACTTTTACCACAAAATAATTCATTGTTCTTACTCAAGGCTTCCTTTGCCATCATTAAAATCCCTTCCTTTATTTTCACTGCACTCTTCTAGTCCTCTTGTCACCATAATAACCAAAAATCTTTAATTTTAATTTTTTACTTATTCTAATTTTTCCTTCACTTGTCCTTACAATTAAATCATCTTTGTTGTTTGCTACCATTACTTAAGATTTTGTACGTTTATTTTCATTCCTTCCTCCAGAATTGTTAACAATCTTTGAAGTGCATGTGTGGCATCAGCAAAAGTCATGCAACTTATATTTTGTTGTTCTATACTTATTTCTTTTTATTGTAATATATTCTTTATCATATTTTCAATGTAAATGCTAAAGATGTCTGTGAAAGTCAGCAATACCTCTACCTAGATCTATCTAATACCTTGACCTAGACTTACTTACATAGTCAACCATGTTCTTATTTACTTATTGCTGCTGTTGTCTCATGTATAATTTTTTAATTGATCTTCTGTCATACCATTCTATTAGTTTCTCATGCCTCTTTGTTTATTTTTAACTAGATTATTATCAATATAAGTTCAAATACCCATGTGTTCATAATTTTGTTTCCTTCATAGTAGCTTTTCTTAGTGCCCATGTTAAAGCCAGATGGAAATAATCTGTTATCCTGTCTTACTCCACTTCATATTATCTCTCCCACTACTTAAGTCTGTTCAAAATTTTTTTTTCATAAAAGCACCACAAATTCTAATACCTAATAATACTTGTACTTCTTAACAAGTATGTATGTAAATATTAGAATTATGTTTTTTGCATGTGACGTATGTTTTATTTTTTAATCTACAGGAATTGCATGCATTAAAAGAAGAGAATGATAGTGAAAATGAATGTAAACGAAATCATATTTGTTCTCATCAAGATTTTGAAAAAGAAATGTCTCGTTCGTTATTAGGTTTAAGTATACCTCGTAAACCAAGTGTTGCTAGCAGTCTTCATCGTCAGATAAGTGCTACCAGTTGTACAACCATGCATAATAAATTAAGTACAACTATGATTCCTAGGAATACATCTGGTGCTTCAATTACTTCTCGGCGTCGTAAAACTTCAACCATGTCAAACATTTCTCACCTTGATTTAATGGGCAGTACCATGCACGTTCATATCCATATTGTAAGTTTATAGTTTATTGTAAGATTCATATCTGTTTATTAAAATATTACAGTTTAATAATCTGGTATTATCCTTATGTATAAATCAGGATGCCCTTCTGTATATTTGTTTTTACCAATATTAATCCTGAGTTAAGACTAAATCAGTGTAAGTGATTTTTTCTTTCCTGGCTATATAGTTATACTGTAGAGTATTCCCACCCTATGGTACGCGTACCCCTGGGGGTACGCGGGGGTCCCATTGCGGGTACATGAAACTTATATTGGTAATGGCGGAAATACTGAGAAGTTAAAACAGTTAACTTATATAAATATTATTATAATGTATTATGTCTATAATATTTAGTTTAAAATGAACCTTATAACTAATAACTTACTGCTAGACTATGAGGGTTGGGAATGCTAATAACCTTAAGAGAAACGACACTCATTATTAGGAGTAGGTATGGAGTAATCAGGGGAGGGGTACTCGCAAATGAAAAAGTTTTATTAAGAGGTACGGGAACGAAAAAAGGTTGGGAAGCACTGCTCTACAGCTATAAAATATAACTTTACAAGGCAAGGTATGCTAATCGAATCAAATTTTTCATGTCATAATTTTTGTTAACCTTGACTTCTTGTGATTCTCTCTAACCAAAGCATTAAAGTTTTAGCATTAAAAATTTGTGTTGGCCTGTTCTTTACTTGGTATCTCCAGATTGGATGAACCAATTTAGATGAAATTTCACACAATGATTTCAGTATGCAAGTCATTTATGCCATTTAACTTTGGTCACATTAGTCAAGAGAGCAGGAATCTCATGAGTCCTGAATCTCAAAAATTTACTCAAAGGTAGGTAAATTTTTTTATAAAATTTAATGTCCAGTAGGTGGCTAAGATATGTTCCGATAAGTTTCAGTTTTATTTAAACTTCTTTAAAGAAGTGAAGATAGAAAACACTTTTTTCTTTTTTATCATATCTGGGTGGGTGGGAAGTCAGAGCATGGATCTCATATCTCAGAATTTTACTCAAAAATTAGAATAATATTTTTTTACATAATTGAATCTCTCTTTGAAGGTTAGTACTAGTACACTTTTAGTTTTTGTTGTATTGTCCAATCAGATCATACATAAATTTAAAAGGATAAGGGCAAAAAAACTTATTTTCATTTATTATAAAACTGTATGTCAAAGGAAATCCAGTAAGTTATTAAAACTTATTAATAATTTTCCTTCTAAGTAATTGTCTGCCAAGGACATAGCTCTTGATACCTAGTGTTGCATTACTTCTTTGTTGGCTTTTTTTTTTATTAAACATTGAAGTTAGTTTTAGGTTAAATTTATAACCAGATTTACCATTAATGGGTAAGCAGTAAAGCTTATATAGATAGATAGAGTGCATCATATTCTACTAAGTATGTTTAGTGTACTAATAGATGGAATCATTGACTAAATCATTTTCTGTAAGAGGTAATAAATAAATACATGGTTCCCACAATTGAAATTTTTTTAAATTTGAATTTTATTTTAGTATTTTATATATAAATAATTGAGTAACTTTTCACTGCATTACTGATGTAATGGAAAATTATACAAACAATTTTTATTGATAGATAATGTTATGTCTGTAAGTGCTAAGATCAATTTTATTTTCATGTTGTGTTTTGATTTCTTACAAAGATTTAGTAAAAGCTAATCATTTCAATTTGTGACCTTAAACTTTCATATTTACAATTCACTACACTAAAACCATGTGGAACATTTGTATCATACTCCAATCCAATCATTTTATGGGTTTGAATATAATGTATGTTTATTGAGTAATTTTTACAAATACTTTTTCCATTGTTTACAGCAATACTAAATAGAGTTTTCTTGTCTTTTGTACTTCATTGTTTTACAATGAACCATTTATAATTATTATTTTTTATTTTTTTTATTATTATTTATCATAATTTAGTTACAGTTGCTCAAGCCTAAATGGGGATTTGAACCCAAAACTTCCTGGATGAAAGATAGAGATAAGCATTACCATTGAAGTCAAAATTAGTCATTCATCAAACATTTTTTCTTACTGTAAATTTATAAAACAATTCTAACATTGTATAGCTAGCAACTGTTTTTAACAATAAATCTAACACTTGTAGCTTGCATGTTATGCTGAATATATATACTGGGTGTCCAAAAAAAGAACTCTAGGGTTTTAAGAATGAATATATCTTTATTTTGCAGCCCTCAGTAATGATTTATGGGTAATTTTGAAGACTGTTGAACAGGTCAAGCTGTTATGAGTCTAGGCTTCAGTACCAAGGCATTGCCACAAGAGAAAGCACAGTTCATGTTCCAGTTCACAGAAACAAAATCAGTGATTGTAGTAAGTGATGTGTATAATTTTTTGAAAATCAGAAGGCAAGGCAATACCTTAACATTAGTTTGTACATAATTTATTAATTGTGTATTTTGTAATGATACTCTGATCAAAGTAGTACCATGGTTTTCCTTGATCCATTCACAAATGCTGGGGATTCCTTTTTTTAATTGTGAGTAGCATCTATACATATTAGATGTGATCAGTAAATAATGTATTATTATTTGCTGATCAGAATAAAAGATTTATTTATTTTTAAGAAGCATTTTCAAAGTTTTTCTTAATACTCTTTGGTTTGCTATCAGATCTGTTTCAAAAACTTTGTAAAATAAATTTAACATATAATTTATCCAGTAAGAATCTAAATTTAAAAAAAAAATAATTGAAATATTATCAAGCCCAGAACTTTTATTTTATTACTGTTATGCAAACATTTTTATTTTTTTGTATGGCCCATATGTTTACATTGTATCTCTGACCTTATTTTTTTTGTTTTAATTATTTATTGTTTAGGAAACAGATAGTGAAGATGAAACAGAAGCGGCAAGCAAAACAATTCATAAATCAACAGAATTAAAAAATGGTTCAATAATAATTGATAAAAATGAAGATATAAAATGTAATAAACCATCCCAGAGTTGTTGGGCAAAATTCTCACATTTAATGGATCTTGATCTGTTAAAAGATGGCATATATCTTAACATTCTATTTGGATTATCAATTACATACATAGCAGAATTAAATTTTAAAATGGTTATGCCATTCTTTATGGCCAATCTTAATTATAATAAACGAGAAACAGCAATTGTCTTGTCAGTTATGGCTATCGCTGATGTACTTGCCAGAGTGACTGTTCCACCTATATTAGATCGTTTAGAGTTTTCACGAAGAAAAACTTTAATGGTTGGTTGTATAATTGTTGCAGTAGCTAGATCAGGTTAGTGCTGATAATTTTTCTTTAAATTATTATGGGTTAGGGAAAAGTTACTTTATATTTTAATGCAAACGTAAAATAAATTTTTTATCATATTTATTAAAAATAATAATTTATTATTATAAATTAATGACTGACTGTAGTGATTTTAATCACTAATGATTAAAATTACTAATGATTTTAATGACTCACTTTTTAATTCAACTTTATACATTTAAGAGAGTACTATAGAGTTCAAAATAATGGTTGTCTGACATTAAAAATTCAACTTGATAACTTCAATATGCTTGCAACTTCAAGTTATGTATTAAAACTTCCTGGCCAAGCTCTCTCAATTTTTGACTGGTTAATAAAGATATAGGTCTGGTCTTGTCATGACAAAAGATAACATATTTTTTACTGATCAACTCTGGTTGCTTTATTTCGATTACTTGGCATAATCTTTCCAGTTGTTGACTAGAGGTTAGAATTAATCATTTCATTGAGCAACAGCAGCATTTAATGAACAATCCCTTTTCTATTCCGCCACACACGCAACATCACTGCTTTTTCTGTCAATCCTGGTTTTTCCATGTTTTGCAGAGCTTCATACTGCTTCAGCTATGATCTATTTTGAATTTTATTGTCATATGTGAACCTTTTTTCATTGTCCATATTGAGCTATTTCAAAATTGGTTCAATTTTGTTCAGTTTTAACAGATATTTGCTGATGGAAGTTTGATTCATTAAATTTTTCATTGTTAAATCAAATTGGCACTCAAACATCAAGATTTTTATATCCAGTCTTCATCAAATGTTTTAAAACCATTTTGTGATTGATGTTTAGTACATTACTATTATCACAGCTGCTAATGTACCAATCTTACTCGATTTTTTCCATGATTTCATTAGCTTTTTCAGTTATGAGCAACCACATAATTTACACTTGAACTAGTTTTATGTCACACAAATCTGACCCTGCATCATGTCCTTAAACATCACAAATTGTATTAGCAACTGAGTTGCAGTCTTTTCTTTTTTTGTAATAACATTTCAAAATGTTTCAAATTATTTCTTTATTTATTCTCATTTTCAAAATGTAATAACTTATAAGTAAATAAACTAATTTAATTAACTAATTTAATTTAACTAACCTTTCTAAAAATATTCAGCAACACAGTATGTTGTAGTTCTAAATCCATCTACCAGGAGAACATAAAAGAAACTTTCTCTCTTACCCCATATTATATTTATATATATATATATATATATATATATATAATATAGGGAATAGTATTACAAATGAATATGCATACAAATGAAAATGAAACCTCTTCATTAAATATATTGAATCATTGTCTTAATGTAAATGATTAAATATTAATCATTTAAACAACTGAAACGCTAATGTTAATGTAGCTAGTGCTCTCATTTCAATTTTTAAAGATGTAATTGTTAAAGCAATTTAGTGAAAACAAACTTTATCTAACCATGGCATTAGATAGACTGAACAGTCATTTTATAAACCTACTTATATTGTAGACTTCTTCTTATACTTCATTACATTGCATTACAATTACATTTCATTAACAATTACATTTCATTACAATTACATTCTTATATTTCATGTATACATTGTATTGTTCCTAGTTTATAATATCATCATACTTAAATTTTATTTGTTGGTTTATCAGTTTACATTTATTTTTAATTTATATTCATATTATCATTAGAAACAAAGGGCACTAGGAAACTTTTGCAATATGACAGAACTGATGAAAACAGATGCTTACAATTAAGGATGTATTTTAACAAGTCCCAAACTACACTGTAGCTGCTCTAGTCACAGTCTCAGTGTCATTTGCTTTTGACTGTGTTAGTGATGTTGTTGTGGTTGAGAACTGAAAACTGGCCAATTTTGCATGTGGGTTAAGTGATGATCAGTGTTAAAGGAAATGCTTCTGTGCTTGGAGAGGATTATCCTCATTGTTCAACAATATTTAGGTGGTTTCGAGAGTTTGAAAGAGGACATTTTATCCTTGAGGATATTCCAAGGTCAAATTGACTATCTTCATCTTTGACAATGGGAATACTGATGCAGTACAAAAAACAGCTGAAACAGATAAACATGTGACCTGTCACCAAACAGAGGTGTCCTTGGACATTAATTCATCAGCAGTTTATGCTGTTCTATGAGATTACTTTCAAAGTAAAAAGCTTTGTATATATTTGTACCACTTGAATGCCACATTACTTCACCAATAATCAGATGGCATATCATGTTTAATAGTACTATGAAATGCTGAAATAGTTTAAAAATGGGAAATTTCTCTACATAATGGTATTTTGACAGGTGACAAAACTTAGCTGTTCTATTATGATGTCCCGATCATGCTACAACAAAGTGTGATTTTTGAAGATGAGACCTTCTGGCTGTTCAGAAATCCAGATCAGTGAAGAAAAGAATGGTGGCTGTATTTTTTAGTGTGAGAGAAGTTTTAGTGGAAACTCAGAAGACAGTTACAGGGAAATGGTACACCAAAGACTGCCTCTCTAAATTTGTTAAAGCTCTCAAGAAGTTGCACTCAAACTCAAGGATGGACACATGGCTTCTTTACCATGAATTCTCCTTAGTTTGCTCTTAGTATTTGGCCAGCACTAGAATTTAACAGTTAGAGCACCCTTCCTACAGTCCTGACCTCACTCCATGTAACTTCCCACTCTTCCGCCTGGTGAAGAACAGACTGAAAGGAAGACATTTTACAAGCTTGGAAAAAATCATCCTAGACTTGGCATGATGAACATGCCATAATCTTTAACAAAACTTGGCATGGTTTCTTTGAAAAATGGATGGATATTATTTTAAAAAGTTAAAAATATAGAGGTCATATTGCAAAACTTTCCGTGTGCCCTTTGCACAATCAAATTATCTACTTTTTTGGTTTATTTCTATTATCTTGTAGTTATTTTTTATTTAGTGATTATGTATTTGTAATATTGACTTTTTTTTTGTTTATTTTTTATATGCATTATAATGTTATGAAATTTTTCGTTAGATTTTTGTTTCTTTTTCCTAAAAATAGAAATTGAATCACCATTCGTGGTTCATAAATTTACAAGATCTATCTATTATAAACAAGACTTGTACAATAATTCATCTTTATTTATATGTGTTACAATTCTACTGCTTCTCCCCTGCAATAAATATCTAAATGGCACTTACACATCTATTCAGTCTTATTTTTTATTTAACATTACTTGAAGATGTAGAGCAGATCACTTCCTTAGAGCTATTTTATCACATCTAGCACTCCCTTTTTACTGCATCAGCTGATTCAAAATGTGTTCCTTTAAGCACATATTTCACTGTAGGGAAAAGAAAAAAAAAGATACATAGTGCCAAATCTGATGAACATGTAGGTCTTTCCAGAATAATATTATGTTAGTCAAAACTGTTTCACAGAAAGAGCTGTATGAGCAGATGCATTGTCCCCTGATGAAGAACTAATTTAAATAATTTATTATTTCATAAACAATAATGCAATTACATATTTTATTTTTAATAATAATGTTAATAAAAAAAAAAGTCAGTAAAACAATTTTTGTAATGTAACATAAAATGTGTAACTTGTATGAAAATTTAGGTAAAATTGGTAGTTTTAAGGCAGGAACATTTACAATCTTTTTTTTCACTGCTGTGCACTTGTTTAAGAGATATTATAGATTACTTTTGAGACTACCCATGAAAAACATTAAATGAAAACCGTTATGGTTAGGGCTGTTGAAGTCTGATAAATTTTTGTCAAATTTTTTTTCTTTTTCAATAGCCCTTTAAAATGATATGTCCAACCTTAACTGTTTCATTTAAAAAGTTTGGGTTGTTCCTCTGTGGATTCTCCTGAGTGCTTTGAATATGTTGGTCTCATACCGCTAAATAGATCATTTCAAAATAGTCAAAGTTGTTAAATTTCAATTTTCTATATTTAACTGAAAGGTTATTTAAGGATTTATTTAAGGACTATTAGGTAAGTCAGTGACATAAGACTTCAGCAATCAATATATACTGGAAAGAGTATGATTTTATAACATCTATTAATAAGACAAAAGTGTTATTTTAAAATATACAAATATATATCCATATATGACCAAGACGTTTGAGTCTTCTAAAAATCAGCCTTTAGAGAGAAAGATAGTCACATACTTTATATTTCTGCTAGGATTATCATAATTGTTTTGACTGTTATTTATTTTCTGCCTTTCCTAACATGCTCAACTTCAAATGTTAGAGCGCAAATGCTAGGGAGGGCAGAAAATAACACTCACATCAGGAAAAGAGAGTTTTTAGATAACAGATACAGCATTTTATATGTCAAAAATAGTTTTCAAAAGAAAAGATAAAATTTCTGTTCAATTTATGGCATATACAAAATTCTTAACACAAAGCATAGAAAGAGGCAAAAGATAGATAGATAGAAAGATAGATAGAGGAACCAAAAGAAAAAAATGTATAAAGAGTTTTAGTGATTATTTTAGTGAAACTTGAGTGATAAAAACACAAAACTAAAAACAAAAAAAACCTGAAATTTGGATCAAAAGTAGACACATCCAGGTAAATATAATTTTTGTATATGGTATATAGAATGAGCTAGAGTTTTTAATTTTGGTTTCAGACAAAAATGAATCTGTTTAAATTTTTTTTGTTTTTATCTAAAAAAAATGTCACTTTTGATAAATTTGTTAAAATCATTCTTTCAGCGCTATTTTTATTGAAGTTGTTTAATGTCTGTGAAATCTTATTTTTATATTAATGACCAAATTTTTTGAAATTAGTGATATTAAAATGTTTTCTTACAGTATTAGCAGAACAAACACAATGGGTTCCCATTATAATTGTTGTTATTATTCATGGATTTTTTCGTGGTATGTGCCTTATCAACTTTCCATTAGTTATATCAGAGTATGTACCAGTTGATAAATTCGCTGCAGCTTATGGTCTGTCAATGGTATCTAAGGGCATTTTCATTGTTGTACTAGGTTCTGTTCCAGGTAAGTTTGCTTTTATTGTTTTATATAAATTATTAACTGGATTACTCAGACGTATCAGTTTGTTGTAAATATTAAAAATATGTTTATTGATTTCTACAATTTATTTCTAATACTATTAAAAAAACCACTCAGAATTTTAATCCATAATTAATGAGACAACAGTACCTCTGAATCTCACTTCTTCCATATTCAGTTACAAACATGAAGAATTATGTCACATCTTCATTGTTATTTTAAACATGTATCAAAACTGTTCTAATCTTAAATTAGAATGTCAAAAGTATTATTTTTGTGATCAGAAAACTCTAAATATTTAGGTTTTAATGGTTTCATTAGTGATTGTAACTAAAGTTACGAATTTTATTTCAAAAGTTGCAAATACAATTTACTTTTGCCAGAATATGACATAATAGCATTGTTATTTAGGTGTTTATTTATGATAATAATTACATTGAAAAAAACTAACAGTAACTGACCTGGGTTGTATATAATCAGTTAAATAAGAGATGTATGAGAGTAAAATCCCTCATGCTCATTATTATTTCTTTTTCCTATATTTCTTGTTTTTTAACTGTAATCAGTTTTTACTATCTTTGTTATAAAACTACTATGTTTATTTTGAATATTTTGTTAAATCTTTGTAAGCTTCAATGGTGAATTAAATTATCAAACAAAAAAAGTTATTTTTGTCTAAATCAAACGTTTATGCTAAACATTAGAACAAGATTTTATTATTTATGTATTTATTAATTTTCAACTATCAAATTTGATTAATTTTAAGTTTTTGATAAAAACTTAATTTAGTAAAATCTCTCTTTTCAGTCAGTTAAGAAATATTTTTAAATATTCTACCTATTAAATTAAAAAAATGTAATCCTGTCAGTACATAGTAATACAATAAACCGATCATATCAGGAATAGATATGCTACTTAGATATGTTACTTCTTCACGGTTAAAAAAAAAATGGAACTCTCCCAATATTAGCCTGGACTGATTAAGGGAAATCATGGTAAACCCTTGACCAGAGCATCACAAAATACACTATTAAATAGAAAGTAGATGTGATTAAAGTACGTATGTTATATTTAAAATATAAACACATATAATAAATTACAATAAACTGAAAATAATAAATTTAAAAAATAA
>JAAAKQ030002799.1:0-10602 GCA_010016005.3 Zanna intricata | reverse complement strand
AAAATAATTCATATTCAGGAGGTGTTAATGAGTCCATTGAGCTGGTCTAGTAATTAACACAACATCACAAATCAGCTGATTTCGAAGCCAAGAGTTCAAAGGTTTAAATCTTAGTAAAGGTAGTTACTTCAATACAGATTTGAATACTAGATCGTAGTACTGGTGTTCTTTGGTGGTTGGGTTTAAATTAACCACATTTCTCAGGAGTGGTTGGCCTGAGATTGTACAAGACTGCACTTCATTCACTTCATACATAACATCTTCATTCACCCTCTGAAGTAATGTATTTTATATAATGTATTTCATTCACCCACCTGACTAGTTCTGGAGGCTAAACAGAAAAAGAGAGAGAGGAGGTGTTAATGAAAATTATTTTAGCACATATTTTTATATACACTGAAAAGAATATAATTTTTTATAAGGTAAAAATTCATCAACAAAGTAATTTGTTTCTCAAAAAGAATATTTTTTAACTGTATTTTAAATAAATTAC
Source organism: Zanna intricata (assembly GCA_010016005.3). Taxonomy (NCBI): domain Eukaryota; kingdom Metazoa; phylum Arthropoda; class Insecta; order Hemiptera; family Fulgoridae; genus Zanna; species Zanna intricata. Next base: position 10,109 of record JAAAKQ030002799.1, on the reverse strand, counting down.
AGGAAGGATTTTTTAAATTGTTTGGTACTTTATTAAAAATGGGAACAGAAGAATAATAATAACCCCCCTTCTCCTCAGCCTAAATAGTGCAGGGGGTTCTGTTTTGATGGAGATGGATATTGTATTTTTTAAGAATAACTTTTTTTTTTTAGCAAAGATTGTATATTTATAAATATAAAAGCAAGAATAACATATTAAATTAATATATAATAAATTAACATATTAAATTTTCTAATCAGTTTATGATTCACAATTATGACCACTAAACAATGGATCTGACATCTTAAAAACTCATTGACTTTTTGAGGGTAACTCAAGAAATTAAATATTTCACACAGGAATATGTGTAAACATAGTAAATATTTAATAACGATGGCAAATTTAATATTTTATTAAGACATTTCAAAGCAGAAGTCTGGTTTAATTTTATTACTAACAAAAATCAATTTGATCATCCAAAAAGAATTTGTCATATTTTAATAAAACATTCAAAAAAAATATTTTATGGGCAACAGAAATACTACAATTATCATTAATGGATTATTTTATCATTATGCAATCACCAATGTTATGTCTCCTTGAGAAGCACAGTTCTTTAAACATTATTTTATCTAATTTCCAGTTAGATGGTTACAATCCACTAGTGAATTTTTTTTTTTTCATATAGTTTTCAAGCCCTTTCAGAAACTGTATATTAAAAATTATAAGTAATCTAAAAAAGCAATTGTTTAATTGTATTTTTAATATACCTACATTTAACTTACTTTTTTATTCTGCAGGTTTCATACGAGATATAACCGGAAGCTACTCATTATGTATTCATACACAGTCTTTAATGATAATGATGTGTGTAGTAGCATGGAGTATTGAAAGTGTAATGTGTTGGAGACGTTTACAAGATGAAGCTGAAGCTGCAGATTTAACGTAGCTCTAAATTTTATATAAATTAGTTATTTAGAAACAAAGTAATGTTTCATCTTGAATAAATTAATGTTCTCTAAGTTGTTGGCCAGTAATTAGAGATGTATTACTTATACAAGATAAATACTGGATAATTTTGTTCTTTGTTACATATTATGGCAAAAAATTAATTTCTTATAAAATATTCAGTACTCTTAAGTTTACTTTTTTTGTTTCAGGATATAAATATATTTTGTAATTAATCATTACTTACATTAATTGGGTACTTATTCCGCAAATAAGTTGAAGAAAAGTATACTTTGTTTTGCAATCTGTGTGCTCATGTAAAGGGATAATTATGAAATTACTTTGAATTTTTAGGAAAAGTAGCCAGTTTACAAAATAAAAAAATTGGTAAAAATAGAAAGTAAAAGAAAATATCGAACAGCTTTAAAAAATTGGATGCCCAGTATTCACCACCCATTGTAAAGGTTGTTGAAAAAAACAGTACAAACATAAGTACCTTTTCATCTTTACTGAAGCTTCATGATTTTTATTATATCATTTCAAAAATTGTTTTCCTTCTAAGTCAGTATATTTCTGCGGATGATCTAGGATATCTAACATACATTTCGCAGTTGTGAATTTAAATTAATATTCTCAAAAACATTTTCAAAAGCTACCTAAAGTCCTTAATTGTTCATGATTTTGTAGCATAGAATTTATATTCAACTATGTATGCTCCATAAATAAAAATTTACGGGTGGTAGGAGTGGTGATTTAGGTGGCATGTCTTTTCTCCCATGCCCTCTAATAGCTTAGCTATTAAATAACTTATCAGCATAGTCTTGTATAACTCTCGTGTTATATAGTGGAGCAAAATCATGCTGAAAGTAAACAATCTAAATTATTGTAGTTCACCTATAGTAACATTTCCAAGTACATCTTTTCAGTGATTGTACCATCAAGAAATTATGACCCCCAGTACTCCACAGCACATGATGGCACCACAGTAGTAACACGTGGTTGGTTTAACTACCTTTCCAAAACTTTTCCACGATTCTTTGTATACCATTAGGTAGAGTTGTGTCTGTTGATGTGGCCATATAACTTAAAAGTGACCTCATCACTTGTAAAATTGAAAATAGTTTTCAATTAAAATAGTTTCCTTCTATAAAATAAGTTATAATATTGTGTAATTTCTTAGTATTTTTTATAAGGTCTATAAAAGTTTCCTTTTAGTAGTTTCCTTCTATTAAAATAGTTTTCTAACAGTCCATGTATAAAATTATATAAGTAATGTTTAAATTTAGCCTGATGTAAATTTTTCTAGACAAAATTCTTGAAACTTTATTTTCAAGAGTAGCTTGCAAGTAAACTTTTTAGGTATCTAGATAACCACTTGTAAAACTCAAAAGTTTGATTTTCATCACTTATTGATGGCTTACCTGAACAGGCTGTTACAATGCAGATGCATTTTCCCTAAAATGTTTTGGTAAATTGTAATTTTGTTTCATGTTGATGGAACAGTTGAAATGATTATTATTGCAATTGTCAATTATTAAATTATAATAACCTTTGTACCAGGTTTTTAAAGCAAAAATCCCTTCTTCTTTAGTAAATGAAACATTTTCACAAAACATAGTTCAACACCAAATAAATATAATAACTGTTATATCCAATATATGTTTGATTGAATAGTGATACACTCTAATGCTTATATAAATAACAGATAATAAATCAGATTATAACAAATGCCAGGAAATATAAAATTGACTATCATAAACATCACAAGCATCTAATGTTTTCAATGGATAGTGAATATGGTCCACCGGGTAATTATAAAAAGAGGAACTATTTTGAAAGTTTGTTAAAGTGATTGATAATTCTAATTTATTACTTATTCATAGATAATTCAAAAAGGTAATTCAGCAAGAAATCCTGCTGAATTTAAAATAAATATTATGTAATTTACTTTTTATAAGTCTTTAGTAAAAGTTTTAACTGTCTGACCTACACTTCTATAGAGATAAAGGTTTTGGTCAGATGTCTATTGGTTCTGTGCTAAAGGACCTGTAGTACTCTGTGACCTTAGCATTTATAAAGCAATCTGGTGAGAGTGACTCGCTAAGTTAGATTCTGTTAAACTTTCCAGAGATTCTTATGCAGTATAATCAGTCAAATCTGGGACTGAAGTCCGTAACACTATCAGGTAAATCTACATTTCCTCTCAAGATGGCTTAACTTGACACCACTTGGATTTTAGGCCATTCAAAACTGAAAATTTAACACAGGGGTCCCAAAAAGGAGGAAATTCAAAATTTAAAAACTACTAGAGCAATTGATTTTATTTTTTATTTATGTATTAAGTACAATCTAAATTTTTGATTTCTACATTTTGAATTTATTTATATATTTAAGCTCTGGACTATAACCTTCAGCATTTCTTTAAATTCAAAAACTATTCAACCAGTAGTATATTAATATTTCCCTTATTAGATTTATCCCTTATTAAGATTTCAGCTCACATTATGATCTGAAATATTTTATTCGACTTTATGATTGTCTCAAATGTATCATTCTAATTTATTTACTATTCTAATTGAGGCTTTATGAAAGGCATCAACTTCAGCCAAGTTCAATAAAAAATGTTTTTCGAATTTGACATATTTAGGATAGAGGTGTGATAACCCAGGTGAAGCTATGTAAGCAACTAATAATAAATAATTATTTTAACTGCTTAAAATTATTTGATGACTAAATGTATGTTTTGATATGTGCAGATGAAGTCAATTCAGGTCCTGTAAAATCCTTATGTGTATAAGGTCCTGTAAAATCTTTTATCAGATCAGAACAATTTTATCTTATTTACAATCCTATCTTTCAAATCTATAATCTTATCTTTTCAGAATATTTTGATATTTGTTCCTTTAATTGCCCTGAAGACATCAAGATGATATTCTTCCACTTGCAATACATGACATAGAACATTTGGTGTAAGAGCTTCAGTGATTCATTTTTTTAAATGATCCAAATTTCCTATTCGAACAGATAACATTTGTGACTTTATATATTCCCAAATAAAAATCCATACAGATAATTTTGATTTTAGACAATCTATAGATCTATGGTCTCTATTGAGACCAATCAATAGATCCATGGATCTACTGGTTGAGTAGGATAAATATATTCTTCTCATCTAATCCATTGCTAAAAAAATGTTAAGTTTAGAAAATCCTGCAAGAAGGTAGCAAAATATGGAAGAGCTCTAACTGGAGAATGCAAATCCCCAGCATTTAGGAAATCATATACCCTTCTAACATATCTACAAAGTTGTTTTCTGGAGTAATTTTTTCAGCAAGTAAGAAGGACCAGTAACTTAACTCATCAGATCATGCACAACAGATTTAGTTAGACTGTCAAATTGATGATCATAATGATAAGTGAAAGTTCAGTATTTTACATTCAACGATTAAGCTAATGTTCATAGTTTCTCACTAAAGAAAATTTTATTTGAAAACATCCCATCATAATCTAACCTACCTAGAATTTTTTGCAGCTAATTCAAGCCATTTATTTAATTTTACCCTGTGGATAAATTTTTTATCCAGTGAAGCATAGTTTTTTAAAACAAGTTGTTTTTGGAATGCCTAACTCTAGTTAATTTTTGATTTTTCAAGATACACAAATAACTTGTTCCCACAGTTTTATGGTCTCATCAGACAGAGATACTCTTCCTGGATGTGATTGCTCCAGTACACTTCCAATTTATCTCACTTGTTTGTCTCACCAGTGAATGTATTTTTAATGTGGTGATTCTTCACTAAATACAGAATGGTGTTCACTCTTATTAACAAATATAACCTACTCAAGCTCAGCACGAAATAAAACATTAATTCTTCCTCTGCAACATAATCTGTTATTAATGCAGAAAGTAGATGCTTCATGCACTAATGACCTTTTTCATAGCGTACAGGTGCTGGTATTAAAACTTGTTTATGTATCAAAAACTTCATCAGTTTCTCTTCATTTTGACATATTTCATGTCTTTGTCACACTTTTTTTTTCAAAACTGTAACTTTTTGAAACCTCACCATTAATTTACAAGCCATGTATCAGGCTTATTATATACAGATATATTTATATACATAATACTAAATGTTAATTTATAAAATCAGATTTAATGAATAAGGTTAGTTGATTTAAAGTATGATACCTTATTTTATATTTAGACTATGTGGTCATAATTTAATTTTTTGTTAGTTTACATGTAGATTGATTTCAGTAAATTATTTAATAGACAATATAATTTATTAGCAAATAATAACATATTGTATTCAGCAGAGGTTTGTATAGATTGTAAATACATTTGTACTGGTATAGCATGAATTTTGCCAATTACAGTCTAGAAAACTGATATAATATGAGTGAGAGAAGTTAATGTCTTAAATTATCCAATTGGCATATTCAAGCATTTTTAAAAAGTTGTTTTTATATTAAATAGTATTAAGAATTTAAAAGTTGTCTACATGATAATTTAAGAATTATATTTATTTAAAAATTTTAAATATTAATAAAAGCATTCATTTGGTTGGTAAAACAAAAACAGTCATATGCAGACTATTCAAAAGCATGTTATGACATATGCTGAATGCTGTTGTCTCCATATTTCTGAATAACACCAGTACAGAATGTTATGTATTCTTTTTTGTAAAGGATATACAAAAAATTATTAATAATCTAACTTGAATACAATATCAGCTAAAATTCGAGGGAACAGTATAGTACTCAATTTTTTTTTTTATTAAATGTTGGTGAGTTTGCTAACTGAAATATCTAAAAAACAAGTTTTATATGAATTATTTTCATTTAATGACATACATACGTTTCAAAGTACAGAATAAAAGTCATACAATAAAAATGATTACACTGAATAAAACATAATAATAATAATAATATTGGATACACATAATACTGGTAAACTTGGAATTTTGTAAACATGACTGTATTTGTGATTTTCTAATATTTTCATGTTAAAAAATTACGTACATCACTCACAAGTCGCTAAGTGAATATTAAGAAAAATTTAGTAAATTGATGACGAATAAATGACCATAAATCATTTTAAGTAAATGAACAAATATGTAATTTTTGTACATTTATATGGTAATTTACATCTTTCATTTATATCACTTTAAACAAAAATTACAAACATCTTTTTTAAAATTATACTATTAATATTATACATTTATACTTACTGTATTTTTATACGTTTAGATTTATAAAAGAAATGTGTAATTTTTTACATTGCTTACTTAATGTTTTTTAACTGTAAACTGTATAGTATTATTAAAAATTATATACAGTAGAGTCAGGATGGTAAAACATGGTGATTATCCCTTTGCTATCTGTAGTAAATACATGTCTTTCTGATTAGTTTATTCATAATAATTCATTTATGGTTGCATTTAAAAAATCATAAAAGGTATTTTATTCTACAATTAATTTTCTCTTGAACGTACCACTTTCATTGTATTACCAAGATTTAAAACCCAAAAAATTAATTAAAATTAAAAAATACCACTTTTAACTGGTTTGGGACACCTACGTGTGAAAAATCCCATAATAAATTTCTTAAAATACCTCCATTGCTCTTTAATCATTTTATTCTCACAGCCCTTATTCAAAAAACGTTTTTGAACTAACTATTATCTACTAATGGATCGTTTTTTTTTTTTTAAGAAACTGCTGTAACAACCTGAAACTGTTATTTTTAAAATGAAAAACATATCTTCATTTAAAACAATTAAATAAAAGAATGAAATTCCATCATTACAATGAGGATGCAGTGTTATTTGAGAAGACAAATTTTTTTGTACTAAATACTCTATTATTATTCTATACCCATGAATTAATGTATAGTGAATCTCATTAGCCTACGAAAATAAATGGTACATGTGATTCCTGGTGATGAATCAAATCAATATTATTTCTTTTTTTTTTGTTCAATGAATAGTTTTGTTCAAAAGCTTGAAGCTTGTGCATGGAAATATGAAATGAAAATTTTTTTTCTTTTTGTAGCGTGTGAAAAATGCCATTCATGGCTGGAATTTGACCTAGAACATCTGTATGAAAGGGTGAGATGGTATCACTCTGGTGTGGAAGTCTGAAAATTAATTACAATTATTTTTCATTTTTTAAACAACCACATTTTCTTTTTTAAACCCAGGACCTATCAGATAAAAAAGGTAATAACACTACCACTATGCCACGGAGATTACCAACATTTTACTATAGATAATATCTATTAAAGCTGAGTTAGGTTTATAAGAAAAATGGTTGTAACAGAATAATAGGAAATATTTTTAAAATTATTTTTTAAGTTAAATATAGGTATTACGTTTGTTAGTATTAAGTTGAATAATGTTGAAAAGGTGATAGTATTTTACACTACTTTTTTATATATAAAATCTTAGAAATTAAATTGGAAATGTCCACAAAAAAAGTTTAGGAATAAAATAAGCTCTCTTGATTTTAATGCAATTATAGACAAGGTTATTAAGTTATAAACTTAGTGAAAAGACATGCATCTTGTTTGGAAGATATGGATGGGGGGCAAGCATCATGTTTTTCTTACTTTTTCTTACCAACTTGGCCATACATGAGACTGAAAAAAAAAATTTATATTTTTATATAAGGAAGGTGGCAGTTAATATGTGTGCAATACATGTGTTTCTGTATTTGTTGGCTATGTTTTAAAAACAAATTTTTTTTATGGTAAAATTTATATATAATATTGTTAAAAGTTGTAATATTTTATTTACGCATTTTTATGTATTGCTAATAAATTCAATATTATTAAACTACAATGTAATTGTTTACATATTCTTGTTTTTTTTTTTTATTTTTTGGAGTCGCTTGATTGATTTGATACTATTCTCCATCCCTTTCATAATCTCTCCTTATTTTCCAATCTCTACATCCTCAATTATCCGTTTCATATAAAGCAATATCTGCCTTTCTCTACTTTGTACATGTCTCTTTTTATCAAATTAAGATGTTGGCTACAGCACTTGTCACATACGAGTATATCTACTGTGAGTATTTACAGTAAGGCATCCTATTCTCTCAATTTACCCACTGCGCATCTATCCTCATTTTTTTTTTTTTTTTATATGTCGTACTGACTAATTCTAAAGATTAAATACTGATGTTAGAAGGCTTAAATTCATACCAGGTCTGGATGACTGGTACCACACCATTTGATTATAAAATGATAAATATTCCTATTAATAACAGACAGATAACGTTAAAAGGGGCGAAAGCTTTACAATATATCGGTGTCCTGTAATACATTAGTAGAAACATAAATACCGGACAATAAGACTATTGATGCACCAAGATTATATGTATTAAATAAAAATCACAGCCAACATGTCAACTAAGCCTGGATGCGATGATGCAAGGCTCTTGCAAATGAATATCAACAAAGTTCATTTCTTTTTAAGATTCTGCTGTAAATTTCTCTCCTCTTCTATTCATGTTAGCTTCTCTTCATTTCAGATTTTAACAATCCATTAAATTTAAACAGCTTTCTTTAATACCACATTTTATACCTCTGTTATTTTCCTGTTGTCCATAACACAAACATTTTGAAAAATTTATTTTTAAGTCTTAGTATTGTATTTGACACTAGCACATTTATTAACTTTTAATTCCTCATTATTACATCCATTACATTTATTATCTTTATTTTTTACACTTCTTTATTTTCAAACTGAAGTTTTTTCTAGTAACAAATCCACAGCATCACATTTCTTCTAATTTAATTCTTTTTTCTGCTAATAGAACAATATAATAAACAAATCTCAACATTTTTATTTTTTTTCTCTTTGGACAGTTAATTCACTTTTTAAAATTTTAGGTCAATGCTTACACTGGTTCTTATATGTTAAAATTGAAAAGCAACAGGGTCAAACTGCATCCTTGTCTCAGTCGTTTCTTAACTCTCTTCTGTTATAACTGTTACCCGATTATTGCACCAAGTGAACAACTTAAAAATGATATACAAGTTGGGTTGAACAGCAGTTATTTGAGTGTCACCTTTAACACTGTTACTACTATAGCGCCACTACTGATCGAGTATGTTATAACTATCATCTGTTGTAGTCAGCCCTTGAAAACTGTTCATACTCTAGAGCAGTGATTCCCAACCTGTGGTAAGCGTACCCCTAGAGGTACAAGGAGTCCCATTGGGAGTACGTGAAAATTATATTGATAATGGCAGAAATACTGAGAAGTTAAAACAATTAACTTATATAAACATTATTATAATGTATTATGTCTACAATATGTAGTTTAAAATGAACCTTATAACTAATAACTAGTGCTAGATTATGAGCGTTGGGTTGGTAAAATACAGTACATTCATTTGTATACCGCCTGTCTAAGCGGCTACTGTACGCAAAGGATTCTTTATAATTCTTTGATGGCGCATACCAACTTTTTATTGAACACTCGCCGCTAAGAATAAAATGTATGATAGACACTACCCAAAAATTCTACTCCATTCAGCCACGGCTTGAATACATGGTGTAATCGCCCGATCCAGGCGAAAAGTATAATGTCATCAATCTGGCAACAGTGATTTTAATGAATGTGACCATTTCTGTTTATATTTTTGATGCATTAATAAAGAAATATAAATTATAATTACATACATTATAATTATGTTCATAAAGGGATTCCTGGTAATATGCAGTAATTCTCTATAGATCACAAGTCTCTAGAGACAGTAATAGGTATATTTCAAAGTTAAGATTGACAATAGATAGACCTTAAGAGAAACGAGACACATTTTTAGGAGTAGGTGTTTAGTTATCAGGGGAGGGGTACTCATAGATGAAAAGTTTAATTAAGGGGTACAGGAACGAAAAAAGGTTAGGAAGCACTGCTTTAGAGCAGGTCATAGTTATAATTGTGTTTTTCTACAACTACTTATAGGATAGAGGAAAGGATTGTTATAGTGCAAAGTTTATATGCATTCTGAATGCCAATATTCCAGTAAAGATTAATATCACTACTGTTTACTAATATGGCCCATTGTTGATATTTAAAGAAGAATTTCTACCAGTTGGAAAAGATCTGTATATAAGTTATCACAACAGGCAATGTGAAGTACGCATTTGTGTAAGACTTTACAAGATTTA
>JAAAKQ030002788.1:0-18864 GCA_010016005.3 Zanna intricata | reverse complement strand
GACCACTCCTGAGAAGTGTGGTTAATTGAAACCCAACCACCAAAGAACACCGGTGTCCACGATCTAGTATTCAAATCTGTATAAAAATTTTTATCTTAATGGGATTGGTCGACCTGAGATTGTATAAGAATACGCTTTATTAACATTCACACATATACTCATTTATTCTCTGAAGTAATACCTTACGGTAGTTCCGGAGGCTACAAAAAAAAAAAAAAGAGAGAAGTAAATAAGAAACAGAAGTAATAATAACCAGTGTTTGCTCATTAAATGAAGCACGTGTAATACCAAATTATTTTTCAATAACATTATTTATTATTGTAATAATTTCAGGATTTCAATAATATTTTCAATTGTATTAAAGTATTATAATTTGTTACACAATAAGAGTAATAAAACTATTCCAGTTGAGATCATGTCTAGTTATTCAATTTTATTCAGGAGTTAATGAAAACTGGTTTTTTAATCTAAACTGACTCATTACAAGAATGTTTGCTATTACTTAATTATTTAAGAACAGATTTAAATAAATAAGGTGTCATTTTCTTTCTCATAACACACTTATTAATTTTTTGTAATAATATAACATTTAAATAAACCAGCAGTTTCAAAGATATTAACAATTAAAAAAAATTTACATTGCCGCCACTTTTAAAATAGGGAGATAAGACTTATTACTTTTATGCAAGTAAACCTTTAAAAACTCTAGAAGAATGCGTAATCTCAGCACGATACGATTAACCACTTTCGAAAAATAAATGTTTACGTTAAAAATACAAATAGCGAATAGCCGTCAAATTAACTGTTTCCGGACATACGTTGATAGCCCACCGAGCTGGCCTAACGGTTAACGCGATATCGCAAATTACCTGATTTCGAAGTCGAGAGTACTAAAGTTCAAATCTTAGTAAAGATATTACGTATTACGTACTTTTCTACGGATTTGAATACTAGATCGTGAATACCGGTGTTCCTTGATGGTTGGGTTTCAATTAACCAAACTTCTCAGGAGTAACCTCCTTTTTTTTTTCTTTTTCTTTTTTTTTTGTTTTATCTCCGGAACCATCGTTAGGTTATTTCTTCAAAGGATGAGATGAATGAATTTTAGCGTGTGTAAAAAATAATGCCATGCCTGACCGAGATTCGAATCCGGGACCTCCGGATGAAAGGCCGAGACGCTACCACTTGGTACGGAGGCCCGCATCTCAGGAGTGACCCGAGATTGTACAAGACACCACTTCATTCACATTCATATATATGTCATCCTCATTCATCCTCTGAAGTAATACCTTACAGTAGTTACGGAGACTAAACAGAAAAAGTGAAGACACTGGATATTAAACAATTTTTTTTTAAAATTAAAATTAATTTAAAAACAATAAATTACCGTATCAGATAATAAAACATTAGTAAACTAAATTACAGTAGGTGTTCAAAATTGTGTCATTCAAAATGATTTGTAGTATTTTCAATATCAATCAATTGTTATAATTTATTACATTGTAAGGTTAATAAAATTATTCCAGTAAAAATCGTGACGAGTTATTAAATTTTAATCGCGAGGAAACGGAAACTGGTTTTTTAATCTTAATCTTCATTATTTAAGAACAGAATTAAATAAATATACATCTTCTGTGATGTTGATGATTATTGATCACAACCTAGCCTTATTTTGTAAATATTTTCAATGGTTGCTGAATTATTAGGATGACAAATTCTTTGATAATCTTCAACGTTTTCATGGCTTTTTTGAAGTCGTTTGTACCACTTATAGTGATGTTGACATAAGAATCTTATCAAAAGCCTTCTCTAAGATCTACTCTGTTTCACTGTACTTTTTTAAATCTTTAATTGAAAATTGCATTTAATCTTTGTTTCGCCTTCTTAAAACAAAATACATCGTCAAACGTCACAAAGTACGTCCTAATTATTTGACTGCTGAATTTGAACTATGCATCCAATTTGTTTGCAAATATCGATATACATAACAGGTAGTGCGTCATTCTGTGGGGAAAAATAAACTCAGTTGAAAATACGTCGTGCGTAGTATTAAAAAAAAAAAAAATGATCGTTGGTTGTTTTATAGAACTCTCGTATACAGTCAAGTAAGCATACAGTCGAATTAAAAAAAAAAAATCATACTTTGTTCAGCGTAACAACTATATTAGCTGTTATATTTAGTAATGAGATTTTACTGCAGCGTGTGTTAGTGCAGTATACATTACGGATAACCCACCGGGTTGGTCTACTGGTAAACTCGTCATCGCAAATTAGCTGATTTCGAAATCGAGAGTTCAGAGGTACAAATCCTAGTAAAGGCAGTTACTTTTATACGGATTTGAATACTAGATCGTGAATACTAGTGTTCTTTGGCGGTTGAGTTTCAATTAGTCAACGCATCTCAGGAACGGTCGACCTGAGACTGTACAAGACTACAATTTATTTACATTCATATATATCATCCTCTGAAATAATTCCTTTTGGTGATTTTGGAGGCTAAATAGTAAAAAAAAAAGTAGTAATGTAACAAATGACTCATTTGTTAGTCTATAAAATCCTTTATTGTCTATCATCTTGTGATATAACCCACCGGGTTGATCTTGTGATGAACTGTCATCGCAAATCAACTGATTTCGAAGTCAAGAGTTCTATGTTTCAAATCCTAATAAAGACGGTTACTTTTATACGAATTTGAATACTAGATCATGGATATCGGTGTTTTTTACTGGTTGGGTTTAAGTTTAGTAATCACACATCTCAGTAAGGTATGATCTGAGACTGTACAATACTACACTTCATTTACATTCATATATATCGTCCTCTAAAATAATTAATGCCTTACGGACGTTCCGGAGCTAAGCAGAAAAATTAGGATTATCATGTGATATAACATTAATTATAGCTGCCGTATAATTAATTCGTAAATAACTCAATTGTGTTGCCGACAAATCTAATATAAATCAGATCATAAATCAAACACAAAACATCAAAAGTATAATTTGTACCCGTAACGGTCGAGACAGTGTATTACAATGCCATGCGATTTTTTTTAAAACAGGATAGCTCTTAAAGTGATTAACCATTAAATATCTTTTTATTTTTTGTTTGACCAATTAGGGTAGGAATGCGTTTACGCACGCTCTGCAGGGTGTATCGGGCTCGAAGCCAGAATGCTAGCCGTCCCCCGGGTGCCCCTCCCCCACCCGCTCGCGATCTCTCAAACCTAAAAGGGGCTCGAATGCTTCATCAGAAGTACCCCGACCCAGTGCCCTCTTGTGTGTGTCCTGGACCAAGGCATCCTCGGCAATCCTCCCATCCCTAGATGTTGCCACGTTTCGTCCCAGTCGTTTATAACCATGTACACTAATAAAAAAATCGAAATATAATATTCGAAACACCGTTTCGAATATTATTATTATTATTTTTTTGAAAAAGTTATCTGCAACAACCAATAACAGTAATACATGATGTCAAATTTGTTAAATCTCTCATTAGGTATTTCAGCTACTTTATGTTTCGTACTTATTGTTAACAAATAAAAGATTATTATTTTAAAAATCGACTAAATTTTTATGAGATTTTCGGTATTGAAAATATTTTTTGTACTTTTTATATGATAATTGCATTTTTTTTTATATTATTGATATTTTTGAAATTACTTATACAGAGCGATCACTTTATTGCGCACTACGTGAATTATCTGAACAGTCCCAAGAAAAAGTATTTGTAAATTATCATCGCAGATAGGAGTATCGTTCGGGAATGTACAAAAGGCAACAAAAAAATAGGTCTTCATGCATACCGAATACGTTACCGTACAGGAACACAATCCCCACACATTGTTAAAATATTTAAGAACTGTTAAAGTTCCCCACAATCCCCACACAGTTTAAGAACTGTATGAGTGTCTATCAATGAGATGGAAAGTAATGTGATGGGCAACTGGATAATGTGTGTGTGTGTGTGTGTGTGTGCGCGCGTGTGTGTGTGAGCGCGCGCGTACATGTGTGTGTTTTTTAGTGATGAGGCGTATTTTCACCTTAGCCATCTTTGGCAAACAGACTGCCTCCCATGCCCTACACGATCGCCACGTTTCGTCCCGTTTTCTGTTTTTTTTTTCCCTCTTTTTTTTACTCCTTAAAATCCTCTGTTACTCTAAATTCTACTTCCGCCCACTCTTCTTGCTAATCTTAATTAATCCTACTACGCCTTATATCCCTTTTTTTTCTAATACTTAACATCCGGTCAGACCCCACTGGGCTTGGCCCCGTACCAACCTAATCTGGAGATCTATAGACTAAATCTCTCACACGTCACGTTTGCGCTCCCGCTACTTAGACCAATCCCTATTCTAACACAACCCGGCCAGAAGGGTATGGGTAATGGGGGGTGGGAGCATAATAAAATCCTTATCCTAATACCGAGTACCACGATTAGATTTATAACATATATATAACCCTTACAACTATATCCTTTACTACATTAAGAGTCGACTGCCGCTCAGATGTTGCTCAGTCAGGTGCCCAGATCGCAGCTTCCTGTTCTTTGGCTTTAAGATTCTTGTCAGTAGTATGGATATATCGTTCCACTGTTGATTCCCTCGGAGCATGTGCTCAACGATGGTGTCTGGCTTGAACGAAATGTTGGAGGCTCAGGAGTCTGCTGGTCCCATCCCATCGCTGGCAGTGAAAGAACACACGCTCTGGCGAGTCCTCTGCACCGCAGTAATAGCAGGCCGGTTCCCTTCGTCGCCGGAACTTATACAAGTAGGTCCCTAACCCACGGTGCCCCAAAAGGAGCTGTGAGGTAATAGTTCACCTCATCAAGCCCCATCTGGAATTACGGCTCCTATCCTAGGGATCCTAAGAGCCTAGACCCCCTTTTCTGATCTTCCCCAAGCATCCTGCCATTCCTGAAGCAGCAGCTCCCTAATGACCAACTTCGGAACGCCCTCGTGCTTCCTTTTCAGCTCGAGTGCTTGGAGCCTAATCGGCGGGACACCCGCGATCACCTCTACCGCCTCTGGACTTACGTGTAGCTGCGCTCATTGCGTTTAACTTCCAACGCTTCATACCAGACCGGGACTACATGTAACATGATCGAGGAGGTGACGAGAGTAGCAGTCGTCTCTTACTCGCCCAGGGTCCTTCCTTGTTACTCATGAGCTTACTCAGGCCAGCCATCTCCTGCTCCGCTCTCTCCGTCATCCTTCTGATGTGGGTGGCTGACTTCATGAACTCTCTAGCCAGACTCCAAGGTATTTGACTCCCTTCGGATCTGTGACATCATGACCATCAATTTGGACATGTATGGGCCGAAGTCTTCGCTGGAGAAAGGCTCAATCCATACCATACGGACCGCAGCGTTGGTTGTTTGTTCTTCCTGACCCTCTGATTTTCTGACCAGCAGGGCCAAGTCGTCCGTGTACGCCACCGGCCGAACGTTCTCTGGGAAGTCCACCCTCGGCAGGCCGTCGTACGCGACGTTCCACAATAGTGGTCCGAGAACCGAACCCTGTGGCACCCCTCCATACATATTGAAGTCAACAGGACCCTCCTCGGTGTCAGTGGTGAGAGTCCTGTTGTGCAGGTAATCATTAATTACGGCCAGGAGCTAACTACCGTGTTTCCAGCATTCTGGAAAGCTTCCGTTCTCCAATGTCTCATTGATTGTGTCGAGTACAGTGTCTAGTAGGATGACGCTACATCAAACAGCGGATGACCGACCCAGAAACTTCGTCAGGACCAGGGCTCTTCCTTGGGTTAACCCGTGCAGCCGCCCACAGAATCTCGTCCATGGAGAATCGGATGGCTTCTTCACAACGAACCTCTGCGCAGCAATAAATCTTAGATGGTTTTATATTTATAAACAATAAATTATACGTTTATTGTTGTTAAAATAAACTACTACTGAAATAGTATAAATCAGGCTTTAATTCACTTATAATATGATTTAAAATGAGAGATTATTTTGGATTTTATATATACGGATGGTTTTTGTTTTGTTTGACAAAATTATATAAAAATCAGTTTAATTTTAAAATAATAGATAAATAAACAATTTTATCAATCATTGACAAATGTAACAGTAAACAATCGCTTTATAAGTTTACTACCTCATCGACGATAATTTAGTAATCATCTTATGAGGTTGTAATAAAAAAAACAACAAATAACTACATTTAGTACAATCATTAAACATTATTAGTGACAATGATGTGCATAATAAACAATACTACTTACTAAACAACTGTTATTATAATTATGATGTAATTTTTCTCAATTTCTATCATATATTGGTATAATTAGGAACAAATATTTTCGCAATATTTTATGCACAACGTAGAGTGTAGTTATAAGTGTACATAATATCTAAAATTAAATTAATTTACCAATATTGTTGCATATATTACTTTAAATATTATTGTAATTAATCATTTTATACAACAGTATCATATATTATTATATGATATTTTAGATTTCGTTAAATATTCACGCACGCAGCTAGGATTTTTTTCTGGGGGGGGGGGTACTAAGGATACTGGTGATGATAAAATAATAATGAAAATTATTTTATGTTGAATCGGTTTTTTTTTATACTTTATTACAGATTAAATACAAAACACATGCTTGAATTTAATACATAATTTACTACGCAAAGAAGAAGCATAATGTTATAGCGGGCGGCATATTGCTGTACACATAGACTGACGGCTAGCTTACCGCGCTATTAACTATTGTTAACAACTGACAATATACTGCATACTATGTAAGTATATGTTGCTATACGAAATGTTTTCGTAAAGGAATCACTGTCCAACTGTTTTACCTGATGAGAGGGTCCTTAAAGGACCCCAAGAAAGTGTGGGTGGTAGATTAACCTACTACCACAACAGTGCACAGCGGCTGATGACATGCCTAAAAGTGCTACCAGCTGCTGCGTGGGTGTTAAAAAGAAGTAAGAAAAAAAACTGTTTCACCTGTTCTATCAATCTATCTCTCTTACACGCAATGTGCACACCTTAACGCTGCCCGCTATAGTATGTAATTTTTTCATAAACCACATATCTTACTTCATACTCACACATTTACACTCCAATAAAAGTTATGAATAATTAAAAAGCTAGTAGTTGATTTTTCTTTCACATCAGAATTAACTGTAATATTTCTATGAACTAACAAAGAAATTAACAAACTTAATCTTCCATTCCCCGACTTGTTATGCGCAATCCTTTTGACCCTCTTCACACTGAACAACAAACGTTCATTAGTACATGTTGCTACCGGAAGAGTCGCTATAACGTTCAAGAGGTAACGAATATTCGGCAAATATTCTTTATTGCAGCGATGTTATACTTCAATCAATTCTAGATCGCATTTTAAATTTAATGATTTTATATTCTGGCATCAAATAAAATACTCCTTTTGGAGGACAGATTCAGAACATTTATTATCATAATACCGCTAGCATTATTAGTTCATCCACTTTTCCAAGACTAGCTGAACCTGCCAAAAAAACTCGAAAACTTTTTGAAGATTCTTGGAACGCCCTAGATTTCTACGCATTTATCTGGAATGCGATAAGCTCATGTTGCATTTCTGGCTTACGGAAAATCCCCAGTACCAATTATTTTTACTAGTATTGCGGCAGAATGAGCGCAGCGCTCAGACGTCGAGTTAACGCGTTATTCTTACAGGGTCGATTAACAGCGGGTTAAGATATATACAAAAGCCGGCTTCCGTAGCGCTAGTGGTAGCGTCTCGGCCTTTCATCCGGAGGTCCCCTGAATAATAACTTAACCGGTATCTGTAAATATCATTTATAACTAAACATTTATCACATGAAGTAATATTCCAATGAAGAGAGAAAAAAGCCGACTAAAGGTTACATAACTTTTCTGTCTTCACAATTGTCAGAACTTTATTTCAAACAAACCATTAAATATTAATAACAATTATTTTTACTTAAAATCAATCGAATAATTTATGAAATATAAATAGGAAACGATTTTGAAAATAGGTAAACAAATTTAGTAAATAAATCCGTTTCTGTGGAGTGTTCCTAGAGGATATGGCGATATTTTAAAGGCTCATAACGAATGTAGCAACTGTTGTTATCTCATGTGTAAATATTAATAAATCGCTGAATAATTCTTTTAACAGGATATATTTTAATTAAAACTCGCTTTTTGTGCTATATATTTATTAATTATATTAGAAGAAAACTAATAAACATGAAATTATATATCTTCTCCACTTATCTGTAGTGGTGTAGAATGAAGGTTATTCAGTTTGATCATTTTTATATCTGTTTTCATGCATAATTTTAGCTTTCCAATTTAACGATTTCAATAGTACCGCGTTTATTTATCCATCGATTTGAATAAATTAGGTGTCATTTTTTCCACAATAAAATCTTACCCATTCAGCTAATTAAAATATTATTTCATAAAAATAATATTTAAGGAGCTATTAATGATTCAAAAATTTAATTGGTCGCCGTTTTGGACTGCACAAAATTGCTTAATTTCTGTAATATGTTATTGGATAGAAATATATCAAATTCCATTAAAATATTTTATTCCCTTCTTAAGACATAAATTTTCACAAAATAAACAGAAAATGGCAAACCAAGGAATAATAAAGTGAGACAGGATTTTTATCTACAAATAGTCTTTTATTTATTTTGATTCTCTTCAAGTTTGGTTGACACCTTCCAGAACAGTCTGTGATATAAATAGCTGTGTATACACTAATGTACTATTTACACTTATACGTTATTTACACACTATTAACAGCTATTATCGGGGAATAAAACAGTTTTTAAAAATGGCGGATGAGAGGAAATGAAGCAAGATAGGGTATTTGTCTACATGAATTTTTTTTTGTTTATTTTGATGTCCTTAATCAATCCCTAAAATATGGATTTCACCTGCCGATACATTCTGTAGGGGGGGAAAATTTGGCTATCGTGATAACCCCTTATTCAATGGGATATATATATATATATATATATATATATATATATATATATATATTGTCGCCGGATGCTTTGACGGCAGTGGAACCTCAAAACATTCTGGTGCCCCTGAAAAGGGCCGTTTTTGTTGTTAGCTCTGAGAAAGTGGTTGGATCCGGGAGATGGTCTCCGGCGAAGTTTACTTGACTGAAGTCGGGGAGTTGCGGCTCGTTCGTTGAAATCCGACCGGGCTTTCCCTCAGCGGTGGTTGGATTCCCACTACAGCGTGGTAGTGGAGACCCCCAGAGCCCCGCAGTGTCGGGTCGGCATCGGTCATCATTTGTTGGCGCGGACAAGGCGGTTCTCCCCGAGCGATCCCACGCTGGGCCGGCTCTCGTAGCTGCGTCAGCTGGCCAGGGTGATAGAATTCTGGCGAGCTGAAACAGGAATGTAGCGTCCGCATCCAGCGACTCCCTCTGCGGGCCGGCCAGGCCTGCTGCTCCGGCGGGGTGGTCCAGCGTTGAAACGGCCAAAGAACTACTTTCAGCTTCTTCCATCTTCTTCTTCTTCTTCTCCGAGGTTTTCTCTAGGTGGTGGTTTATGGTGAAGTAAAGTTTTACGCTAGGAAGCCTTCATTTATTAGAGCCTACAGTAGTGGGGTAGTGCTGATATCGTGGGAGTATAGATGCGCGAGCAGATGCCGTGTAGTGGAGTGCTCGCCCGTGTATGCGCATTGTATACTGTAATCCCTCTGACATTATCTCGTCCGGGTTTTCACCGAATTAAAGGCGTGTGGTAACAATATATATATATTTATTTATCTATATATATATATATATATAGGGAGAGAGAGAGAAATATTTTTTCCAAATATTAATTTTTTAGTCATTTCGAAATATGACGTGAAAACTATTTAGAAATAATGTTGATTACCTCCTACTCCTAAATCCAATCGACTTAAAACTTTGGAATTTTAAATTACTTAATAAATATCTTTATAGTAAGAAAACGCATATTTCTACTATCAATATAGAAAACATTTGCGAAATTTACCCTTGAATTTTTTGAGATTTATAATTTCAATGGTAATAAAGTAAATTTTCTACGAGCACTATACAAAAAGTAAAAAAAATTTAAAATGATAAAAAATACTCTTTTCCTTTTTTATAATTTTATCCAAATTTTAATGACATTAATGCTATAATTTATACAATATTTTGAGCTATTTTTTAGTTTATAGTAAGTATATTGTACACTCGGGAAATATTAATAAAAATTCAGGTCAACATATCTATGGATATACATATTCCGAAAATTTCTGTAACTTTTCATGTATTTTTTTCTTTTTTACTAAGATAGTTTTGTAACGTCAACAATTCAAAAACCACGGGTACGCAAAAATACGTCTATTTTTCTCGACTATAAAAATTGAAATTTATATTTTTTATAGAATTAATTCGCAATCCAATTTATTTTACTTTTTTAGACGATTAATTCACTGTATACATTTTTTTATCTTATGAATGGGAATATGGATTAAACATTTTATAGTTAATGAAAAATACGTTGGCAAACCGGGATTTGAACGAAGGACCATCCATATGAATAAAGTTGCTATTATTTGTTAATAAACGTCTGTAAAAACTTATTAAACCAATTAATTGTAAATTTAATAAAATTTACAATCAGTTTAATTAAGTTGATTAATGAAAAAAAAACCTCCATTAAATTATCAGAAAATTTCTCTTAAAAACGTTTTGAATCATAAAGTGGCATTCAGGCTAATAGAAAAAGTTAATAACAAAACCGTTTAGTTCGTCAGAGTTTTAATTTTTAAAAGTAATTTGTGTCTTATGAGTACATTATATACAATTGTCGAGGTTAACATATTTAATATAAGGAAATAATACAGAATTTAATCGTCCAGAAAATTAAAATATCTTTCAGGGTTGATAACGAAACTACAAATAAAAAACATACATTCCAAAAAAATATATTTTTATCCATTTAATAATGCCTATTTTTCATAAATTTATTAGTTTTTTTTTAAATTTAAAACCCATTAATTTATTGCAATCAATATTTTTTAAATATTATTCTAACTAAAACTACTCCGTTTCTACAAAATACATTGGAATTTTACATTAGAACCTTCCATAGTTATAACAATAAATTTACATCCTAGCATTATATTGTCACATTGCAATATTCCCGTTCATTAAAAATAAACTAAATTCATTGATATTGTTATATTAAATCGATAACCTATATTGTTATTTAAAAATAAAACTATATTGTTATTCACTGATATAGATGGGCGTAGATCATGGCAAGCTGGCAAGTAAGTAGAATGGTGGGCCAGGTGGGTCATTGGACCAGGCGTTTGATTCCGAACGTAAACTGCATGGTAAAGTAGACTACCGCCTCACCCAGCTATTGTCGGGACACGGGGATTTTGGTAGTTACTTGCAACGATTCAAAAGGTCTGGATGCTTCGATGAGACCGGGGAGACCCCGATGGGGGATGCAGTCACTGGACCCAAGCTTGGGAGGCGGTAAGTTAATCTACTGCCACGGCACTTCAAAGCGGCTGATGATGTCTATCGGCGGTTCCAACTACTGTGTGGGTTCCATGAAAATAGAAAAAAGAAATTCACCGATATATATATATATATATATACACATAGGTGAAGTCTTTAACAAGCTCTTTTAATTGATTAATTGAACAGAAATGCACCAAATTGTAATGACAAAAATGATTAATAATCTAGTCTAATGAAAAAAAAAGAACTGCTTAATCATTAATTGATTGACTATATTCACTCTCTCCATTAACCTGAACAGCCGTACGTATTTAACCTTATTTTTCCCAATAAAATTACTTTGACAGTTTTGTGTCAGAAAATATTTATTATTATTAATAAAAAATACGTAAATAATTAACTTTATTAATTATTAATAAACTATATTATTTGGTAAAAAGAAGAAGCAATAACTTACAAAATAGTCAACTAATCCATTTATTGATGTAAGTTGATTTCTGAAACTGTTGAGTTCGATTCCTGGTTTAGGTCTGTTATTTTATTTGTTCACAATTTCGCTCCCCCCCCCCAAATCTCGTAAAAATTTATTATGATATATCATTCAATATTTATCAATAATATATATTAAATAAAAAGGCCTGTACAATGAGGATCGAATTTGTATGAGGGATTCTTTGAGAGATTCAATGAGGGATTCTTTTTATTCACCTATAAACATTTTTATAAAAGTGTTTAATAAAAAAAAAAGAACAAAATCATTAAATATGTTGATATATACATTATTTATTTAAATAATTCAAAACACTTACAGGACGAATACTCATCAGTGTTATTGTAGACTGAAGATAATAACTTAATGATGATACTAAAATGGATAGAGAGAATTTCCACAAATATTTAATTTATAAGAATGTTCGATTCATCCGTCATTTCATGTGTGACATCGAGTATTCACATTACTTAAACCTGATGAATGATGAAAGAATTTTAGAATTATATTTGACCTTCAATCAAAGGATCAGAACTTTTACTTAACCCTCATGTTTATGAGTGTATCAGAGACTTTTCGAAAAAAAGTATGGGATTACTTTCACATTGGGATTGGGTGGTAAAATTATTTTTTTTTTTACGTTTTGAAAATAATATTTACTTATAATGTAAGTTTCTTATAAATATAGGCTTATGTAAAATATTTTTGACTCGTAAATCTCTAATACTACTAGATTAATTTCACTGAAATCTAGATATGAATAGAATTGTAACTGAAGTTGATCTTTTTGATGAACATTGGTCGAGTCGTTCTGCAGTTAGATTCAATTTAAGGTTATTAATAATTCAATCTCAATTTTAAATAATATTAATTTTGTATTGGTGTATATTTTATACGTGCTTATGCAGTAAGTCACAGTGGTAAGTGAGTTGTTACTTGATGCTTGTGTGTAATCAGTATTTATTAGTATAATACTATAATATAATTTCATATGACTCGTCAAATTCCTGTTTAAATATATTTATACGTTTTAGATCGACTGTTATATGGAATAGTTACAACTTGAACAAGAAACGATTTACCAATAAACTATGACTAAACGGTACCGACTAATTAGCATTGGCCGAGTTGCTGTTTTTCACTGAATGATATCGTCAGAACACTTAATGAAGTGTAGTCTTTTTCTCGTACAGTCTCAAGTCGGCCATTTCTGAGATGTGAGGTTAACTGAAATCCAATCACCAAAGAACACCGGTATCCACGATCAAATCAGGTATAAAAAAATCAAACTAAATATTTTGAAATATTTTAATACATTTTTGAAAAAAATACTCGTTACTCAAACTTACATAATTCGTTGTATTATGAAATCAGTTCGTTTCTGATTGCAAAAAAGGGGGGAGGGGCGTCAGAAAAGAATAGTCCGTCTTCTTGAACAGTCCTCAAGAGTTTTTAAAGTTCAATAGTTACTCGTTACCAAAAGAACATATTTGTACAAATATTTTAAGCTCTTTTACTGAAGGCAAAGCTCTTTTTGTTGGTCTTGAATGGTTGAATGAAGTGTTGGAATTGTTGGTTGAATGAAGTGTAGTCTTTTTCTCGTACAGTCTCAAGTCGGCCATTCCTGAGATGTGAGGTTAACTGAAATCCAATCACCAACGAACACCGGTATCCACAATCAAATCAGGTATAAAAAAATCAAATCTGGTATTCAAATCCTTATAAAAGAAACTACCTTTACTAGGATTTGAACCTTAGAAGTCTGGTTTTCGAAATCTGCTAATTTGAGATGACCGTAAGTGGTGATTATTTTAATTGGTTCCAGAGTAATAGCCAAATAAAATTTTAATTAATGAAGTGTTTGGATCTTACAAGGGAAGGTTTATTAGTTCGAATCATACCTTATCTCCTTTTTCTTATTTTTTTTAAATTTCGTTATTGATATGATTTTAAAATAATCATTCATTATTTGTTTTAAAATACAAATCCTTTGAATCAAATAAAAATAATTTAAAATAACAAAATTGTGATTTAAGTTAAAATACATTGAGAACCATATTGTAAGGTTTCAAACAGTCTCGATAAGATATTTTTAATGAATCCAAAAATCTAGTTTTCTACATAAGCATAAATCTAGTTTTCTTCGTAGCTTTTGTTTTTTTCGAAATCCTAATTGTGTCGGCCTTTTTGGGTCTTGGAAAAAGTCTAGAATCCAAAAAAGTTTGATTTTGGAATCTTACTTAACTTCAGTAATAAGCCCTCATTGAGAGCTTTTAAACGATAAAACAATTTTTTAACAATAAAACAGTTTTTCAACATAAAATAGTTCTCATTTTCATTGTTATAGCCCATAGTTCAATAAAGTTATAGCCCAATAAAATTTAATTACTGAAATATTTGGATCTTATAAGGGAAAGGCACATAAATTTAGATCAGACTTCATCTCCTGTTTTTTTAATTTAATTATATTGATTTATTAATAAATTTACTACAAGTAATAATTCAATAAAAAAAAAAAAAAAAAAAAAACATAAATAACAAAAAACAGAAGTTTTTAATGAAATAAAATTTGATGTACTTTTCATTTTTTTTAAATGTGCATATGTAATTTAATAGGCGTACAAGCAGTCATATGATATCCATATCAGATTTTTTAATTTTTGCGCCAATTCCAGTAATAGTAAAGTAATTATTTTTTGGTATTTTGTTTTAACGTATTACCGTTTTTTATTTTCTTTTAATTTTATTTTATTAATATTTATTATAAGTAAATGGATTGTATATAATATAAAGTACTAATTATAAATTCCTTTTATCGTATCGGCATTAGAAAACCGACCTGGTAAAACCCATTACAACACTAAGAGTTTTACACAATCGACCACGAATCATAATAGAATACATAATTAATAATTCCATGAATGAAAAAAAACCTCATTCATTTAGTAAATTCCGAAATTACCTGTTTTATCCAACAATTTTAACCACAGAAAAATTTATCACGAGGGATATCCCGGATCAAAAGTTTATTTAAAATATAATTTATTTAAATAATTCTGTTTCACTTGCAAATATTATTATACATATCTAGTGAAAATATGTTACTATTAAAATGACCTCAATTATTAATATTTTTGTTTTTTACTGACTTTTCATAGAAAATTACTGTATTACTTTCGGTCACCACGGTGTAATTGGTTGAGTAGGGGGTAAAATTGAATTTTGGTTTTCGTTTAGATTTATGAGTAATACCAAAATACCATTCTCTTAAAATGTACTTTCCTTATAAATATAATTATTCCTATAGCTTAAAAATATTCCATATTTCTACATTAATTTCATTGTAATTTAGATGTTATAGTGGTATATCTGAAGTTGTGCATGTAAATATTGAATGAAGATTGGATGAATCGTTCTTGAGTTACGCTCACTTTAAGGTCGATAACAGACAAAATAATCTCAATTTGAAGTATTTTTTCGGTCGGATGGTGAAATGGTGGGGGGGGGGGTGAATATAATTTTTATTTTTGTACGTTTTGAAGTATTATGAGGATTATGAAAATACCATTATGTTTAAAATTTTGAGGCTCATTTATCTCTAAAAATACTCAATCTATTTCATTAAAATTGTTGTAATTTTATTGAATATACTGTAGTAGCGTATCTGAAGTTTTTCATTTGAAAATTTTATGAAGATTGGTCGAGTCGTTCTTCAGTGACTGTCAATTTAAAGCCAACATAAAACGTAACTTTAATTTGAGGTTACTTGACTTTGTATTTATGAATTTTTACACGCGCTTATGCATGAGTCACAGTGGCAAGTCAGTTTATACTTGAAAACTTGTGTTTAATGTTTACTCATTATTTTTAATTATTTCATCAAATTACTATTATAATAATGTAATTTTGTTATAAAGAAAAATTATAATTAAAAATATTTTATATTTTCACATTAAATAAAAATTTTAAAAATTTATTCTTTTAATCTTCTTATTTAATTTATGTTTTGTACGCCTGTAGTGCAGAAGATTATACTAGAACGAAAACGAAAGTTATAATTGTTGGCAGATTCCAACTATTTTCCAGTCCACTGATGTTCTGTGAGATTTCGAAAAGGTGAACCTTTACATATATTTAAGATCCACAATATATAAAAATGGAGGCTCTTTGGCTGAAATACAAAGAATTATCTTGGCGAAGGAGGCGCTTACGAAGTTAACTACTATTTGGAAATACAGGGGAATCACAAAGAATTCTAAGCTCCGAAACTGCTTCAGGTACTAGTCCTAGAAGTCATTGTTGGTTTGCTGACATTTCTCTCGCCACCACCCTATTCGGTCGCCCTAGTACATAAGACTGAATGTCTGTGCCACATATGATAACTGCAACTCGAACAGTTAAGTGACCAAAACCTAATGCACTCTTGAAGCTAACTTATCTGCATGAAAAGAATAAGCGTGGTGTTCACCATCACCTGCTTTCGTATCCCGCCCTGCACTCATAATATATCATAACTAAATTGGGTAGGCGCACCCCGTCTATTCATAAAAGAATATATATGTCAATAAATTATAAATTTATTTCGTTGCCACGCCTAGGCCGCTGCATACCAGCAAGTGCCTATCCCACCATATTATAGCGCTTGAAGTGCGCTATAATATGGCACAGCAGTGCGGTTGGAGTCTTATCCCTTAGTAAATTACAGATGCCATATGAACATAGCAACCGCATCTAGAAACTCCCATACGGTCGGACATTGCGGGTCTCGCCACATCGACTTGCCATTATTGAGCGGCCAATTTTCCCCTTGACCTCAAAGCTTCAGGGTGGACCGAGTGCTGGACCTCCCAACTTGCAATCATTCAAATTACATTATATACTAAAATGTATTTTTAGAAAATCACAACCACTTATATAAAAAGCATATTTAAAAATCACATCATTTATTTTGAAATGATTAATTCAACATATTTGCTGAAAGTGTTTTTTGTAGGAATATGAAATCGAAATTTTTTAGCGATAAAAAATACCATACCTGGCTGGGATTCGAATTCGAAACCTCCGGATGAAAGGCGGAGACGCTACCACTCCGCCACGTAAATCTGCGATGAGATTCTTATTATAAATGACAAAAAAATATTCTCACGAAAGTTGTTCGTAATATTATTTTTGCCTTGATTTTTTTAACGCATCCCGAGAACAATAATTTAATAAAATATTTACCAATTTAATAAAATATGAAATATTAATGTGAATTTATTTTCTTTTCCTTTTTTCTTAATTAAACCTTATCTTCCTTTCTTTATTGATTTGTATTTATTAACTTCGACTCAAGTAAAAAATTTGATGTGGTCATCACATGACTTCCTTGTACGCCTATTAAATTACATATACATTTTTTTTAAATGAAAAGAACATAACATTTTATTTAAGTACATAAAATTAAACAAAAATTATACTAGAAAATCCTAAAATAATACGATTCTAAATTATAATATTCAATTAATATTAAATAATCAGATGTTAGACCAAATCTTTTGCATATACACATATGTAATCATGCCTAGTAAATTACATCATATACACAATTTTAAAAGTACATAAAATTTTTTTTCACTTATAAAATCAGGTTTTTTTTCGCACGCGCGCACACACACACACACACACGCGCGCGCGCGCACGCACACACACACACAAACACACACACACATATATATATATATATATATATTTTTTTGTTATTATTGAATTATTATTTAGTGTAAAAGTTTTTTTAAATTAATGGTTAATAATTATTAATAAATCAGTATATTTGAATTTAAAAAAAACGAGATGTTTCATTCGAACCGAAGTGCCTTCCCTTGTAAGTTGCAAATATTTTATTAATTAAAATTTCATTTGGCTATAATTATGGAACCAGTGTGAGTAAATATCTCTTACTATATATCATTGAAAAGCTCTCAATAAGGGCTTATTATTATAGTTAAGAAAAAAATCCAAAATAAAATTTTTTTTTGACACTTTTGGTTCAGCCGATTGCTATCAAAAAGAGGAGGTGCACAGCTAGATGTTACAACAGTTCTAAAACTAAAATTTCAACATTCTACGGCTAATGGTTTTTGATTTATTCGAGATAAGTACGTTCGTACAGACGTCACGTCAAAATTAGTCAAAATGAACTCAGGGATGATCAAAATGAACATTTCCGTTGAAATCTGAAATCTGAAATTTTTAGCGATAATTGTACTTCCTTATTCTATAAGGAAGTAAACATAATGATCTCTTTACATCAAGTCTAGTATAAATATTTGTACAGAAAAGCTAGAAATAAGTAAACTTTTAATCATTTGAATAAATAAATTCATAAATATACATATGTTCATTCTACAAGTTTTATTAAACAGGTTTTGCTATCCTTTCGTAATCTCGACATAAACATATATCGAGAAAGTAAGCTCAAATTATAACATCAATACACTAAATTATGAAAAGTTATTCCAATGACAGATCCGGTTCAGGCCCTTTTTTTTAAAAAATGTTTATTTTTTGGAATAATTATTTTCTTTATTCAATAAATCCGCAAGATTTGATGCAAAAAGTTTAATATAATTAAAAAAATAGTATTTTAATGCCAACTAGGATATAGGTATATTTATACATATGATACAATATTTGTACCAAGTCAGTAGGTTTTCGAAGTATGAGGAAAAAATTGTTTACAAATAATGCTGAATATTCCCACACCCTCTCTGTTTATCTGTTTACCCTCCGGAACTACCGTAAGGTATTACATCACAGGATGAATGAGGATGATGTGTATGAATTCGAATGAAGTGTAGTCTTGTACAATCTCAGGTCGACCACTCCTGAGAA
>JAAAKQ030002778.1:4494-18864 GCA_010016005.3 Zanna intricata | reverse complement strand
ATAGTATAGTCATTGCAAAAAAATCAAAATGTTCAGTAAAACGAGTTGGGTAGATTTGACCCCCCTTATTCAAATTACGATTTTACCTTTAAAATTATGCTGTAAAGTGTAACTAATAAAAAATTAATATTTACAAAAACATAGTTCCCATTTGATTCAATACACCTACCTACCTCGTGTAATATTTTAAATAACAGCCACAAGTTTAAAAACAGATAAAACATCAGAAATTATCAATAATTAAAAAATTGTTTTAATTCTTGAGTGTCATGAGATAATCTTTAAAATAGTTCCCGCGTTGATTGCATTAATACTAAATTTATATTATAGTAATAAAAGTTATATTTATAAATATTTTATTATTATAATTTTATAAGTAATAAATTTTATTACTTATATATTACTTTATATTATTAGTAAAAGATTTATATTTAATCTTGAAAATTAATATTAAAAACCTGTTGAGCAGTTTTACGCAAGAAGGCCGACTTTTCGTTTTCTTGCTATTTCGCAGTCAGAAACGGACTGATTTTCAGAGTACAATGTCTTACACATGTTCGATTTTCGAATAGACCCTACCACACAAGCATCAAGTTTAAATTCAGTTTTCGTACGTACGAAAAACAAGCGATCATACAATAAAATACAAAGTCAACATAACCTTAAATTGAGGTTTTATTTAGAAGATTTTACGTATTTAAAATATAAAAAAATATATTCTATCTTTAAATTTAAAAGAATTTGAAGTTTAGTAAATTGCAACCTAGCAGCACAGTGTAGTTATTTATAAAAATATCTTTTCCGTTTAATTTTTCTCTTTTTCTACATTTAGCGTTTTCATAGAAATATTTCCTTTGATAAAACGTATGAATAAGGAAATTTCAGATTGAATTGTGGAACGGAACGCAAGGATGGCCGGAGTTTACGTTTCCTCCCTACAATTTTCAGACCCTAGGCTGATGCTCCTTGCTGCTGTGTCTTTCTAGTATCGGGCAGGTCATTGTTTTTAATTGGCGGTTTTAATTACTGTTTTGTTTTATGGACGGATTCGTTATATTAAATTGTACTTAAAAAGTGAACGTAGAAAGGTATAGTCGCTGTTATAAATAATTTATATATGTATGTTTTTAATCCAAAATTTCTATTCCCATTTTCTAATAGAGAAGAAAAGAGAAAGAATAACAAGAATTAAGTAAATGAAATTTTATATATGTAAATGATAATACCTGTATAAAGCAATATAAAATACAGTTTAAAAAATAGAAAAAGCTTACGTAATAATAAAAACAATACATACATATTAATTAATTAATTATATTCGGCAACAATAAAAAGTGCTTAAAAACCTGTAAATCAGACATTACAATACAGTAATAAAACAGAGAGTTTATTTGCGTGTGATTCCTAAAATGATCATAAATATGGAGAATATAGAAAAAGAAGGAGAACAATTAGAAAAATATTAACCCTATAAAGGATAGAGACACATTTAAACACAGAAACAACAATGAAATTTATCAAAACATAGAAATAGACACACTGAAGAAACGAAAATGAATGTTCTTTTCCGTCACTTTGCCGGAATAAGCAAAAGCAAGCAATCTAAACAAATCGTTCATTTCTTCTTAACAAAAAAAAAAAAAAAAAAAAGAAATGAACTGAATTAAATAAACTTAAAAAAAATTTAATTTAATTTATTAATAAAAGAAAACGATATCAAAAATACAGACACCTTTAAAACCAAAATTATGATCATCGAGAGTTTTCAAGAATAAAAGAAAAAAAATCCGAAAATTAATTGTTTGGAACAACGCAAAGAAAATAAAGAGGTTCTGGGGAGAGAGAAAACAGTAAAGAGTTGAAGGAGGTTGAAATATGGTCTTAAAGTGACGAAAATTGAAAAGAGAAAAAAAAGATATTGAAGTTAGAAATATCTATATGCACAGTAGAGTAAGTGTCCAAAGTAGTATTGACACAGCTTTTAGCTGTTGCTAATAAATGAAATAAAGTGATACATCCTTACCCCCTAAAGGGATGACACCTTGTGACGATTCCGATTGCCATCCCCCCCCCCGTTCATGGCCATGATGGGCTTTTCGGGAGGTCGTCTTATTGATCCTCAAACACTGATAACAGCCTACACTCACCTCAAAGAGAACTTGTAAAACACTTGTGTTCTACAAGGCACGTGGCGAAGTAGTAACAATGACTCCTGATGTAAGCAGGAGTTGTAACAATTAAGGGTTTATTCTATAGAGGGCCATAAGCTGTAGTTACGTATTTCTTTTTAGACAGGTAACCGATCCAGTAGCGACTAAGAGGTGTTAACAACGATAGAAGGACACTCAGGCCTCTGGCTACCCGTAGCTTGCTGTGGGTAGTTTACTAAGCTAGGATTCTGCCGAAGATGTTTTCTGGCTTTGTTGATGTAAGGAGGAAGTCTAACCGAGCTAAGGCAAAAGAGATCGCCAAAAAGAGTGTGAATAATGCTTTTACCTAATCTGACAAAGAGGAAGTTACAGGTTCTTCTACCCGGGATCCGGGTGCCTGAACCGATTGAGTTTAAGGTTATCTTTTAGGCTCTGGCCAAGAGCTTTAAGGCATTAGCTTCTAAACCAAAAGAGGTGATTATTAAAAAGACTCTTTCAGTTCCTGTTAGGGCAGAGCGGAAAGGCTACGCCAAAGTCTTAAACAGTACAGTTTAAGCCAGAAGAAGCCAGAGGTTGTTTTCCTTAACAGAAAAGAGGCTTCACAGTATTAGCTAAGGAGACTAGGGAAGACTTTCAGGATGCTCTTCCTGGCAATAGCTCAAACCTAAATATAAGAAACATAAAAGCGACAAGTAATAAATAGGTTTAGTGGTCATTGTGAATTACAAACAGACGAACCATGTTGTTTCCGAGTCTCTAGCCGTAAAAAATAAGGAAATGAAAGTCAATACTAAATGAAACGGAGGTCTCTTATCCATTGTATATGACATAGATCGTCACTACTCAGATGAGGAAGTAATGTCTTTCATTAGAGAGCAGAATACTGATTTGGGTGAGGGGAATTTTAAGACCCAGTGCAGGTTTCTTTTTAAAACTGATAATTTGATGCCCAGCGGTAACGCAGTTTTTAAGATTTTGCATGATCTCTTTAAAAAATTTACTTCTGAGGGCAGACTTTTTGTAACGTTTTGATCTTGTCAAGAAGACGTGGAGAGGTGTTTGAAGTGTGGCTGGCTTGGTCACAGAGGAGAGTGTTGCCTATAAGCTTCGTTCTGTGCGCACTGTGACGAAGAAGGTCAAAAACGTGATGAGTATCCAAAGAAGGTAGAGGTTCCTACTTCTGCCTGTACTGTAAAAGTTGAGCAAGGAACATAGGCACTTCACGGATAGTCACCCACAATTGTGGGTGATTGGCTGAGATTATTAAAAAAAGGACTCTGTTTATTTGTTCTTCTGCAGCACCCTATGAGCTAAGAGTGATCTGCTAGGCTTTGTGGTTGGAAAATGTTTACACTAAATCTAATAGTATGTCCGCGATTCTATGCAGGAAATCCTTGGATTGTACTTTTTACTTAGGTAATAGGTTTTTGACACGCATGATATAGCTGTCAAGTTTGTAGTTAATGATCTTGATCTTTTTGTTGTTCGTACTTTCAGTAAATGTACCCCACTGAAGGACATTTAGAAAGATGGGGACGACTGGATACGGGATACCAATTTGTTGGTAATTGTCCAATTCAACTAGATGCTGATTTTAATTTCATTAATGGGAGCTGGGAGATTTTAATCTCTCTTCTGACGAATTTCTTTAGTGATCACCGAAGTGGAGGTCCTTCACGTGATCTGTAGCTTTGATAGAAATGAAGCCCCGGAATTTGATGGAATCACGGTGGAGTTTCTTGTCTTGTCCGTTCTCTCAGGGTTTATGTCCACAATTTCAGAAGGGTATTTCAAAAAATGCTTTCTGCAGATTATTTTTCCTTTGTTGGAAACAGGGTAATATAAAACTTCTCTTTAAAAGTGGACACAAGAACCCTAATGTGACCACTTCTTATAACACTCTGACGTTCTTGCCAGT
This sequence comes from Zanna intricata, assembly GCA_010016005.3. NCBI lineage: Eukaryota > Metazoa > Arthropoda > Insecta > Hemiptera > Fulgoridae > Zanna > Zanna intricata. Next base: position 14,796 of record JAAAKQ030002778.1, on the reverse strand, counting down.
AGTTGGTAAGGTTGTCGAAAAAGTTGTGTACCTCTGTATTAATGAGAAAGTAACTTAAGAGTTGTTGATGAACGATAAGCATAGTTTTTGCCCAGGGAAGGGCATGGAGGACGCTGTTCTAAAATTATAAATATTGTCTCTAATATCAAGTATCGGAATGATTTAGCTATCTTTTTTGATTTACCCGGGACATAATGCTTTTAAGGACAAGATGGCTAAAGTTTGATTGGTTCGGGCCTATGTTCGGACTGTAGAATCGATGATAATGTGGTACATGCCCTGTATTTTTGCCCCAATTACGAAGTTAAAATTTCTAAGATTGTTAAGGACTTGTTAGGATAAATTCTTTTTTCTGAACCTGCTAGTCCATAAGAAAACTCGTGAGGAATGGAAATTAGTTGCTGGATTTTTTAATTTACCAGCAAAGAGTAGCTTAAGGGATTTGTTTAAACAGTTACAGTAGCAACCCGGTTAGCTAGGGACCCACTAGAGTGCTTCCATTGCCAAGATACTTGTTTTGACTTCGAGCCCCAGTTAAATTAGATTTATTAAGATTAATTTAATCTATAGTAATCTAATTTAGATTTTCGAATTAACTATATTTTTTAAATGAGAAAACAGTGTACCACGATAGGGGACGTTGTAGATAATAGGAAGTCGCTGGTCTAGCTATCCAACCATACTCTGCGCGTCCATTAAGCTTTATAAACTTTGAAAAATTCATATTTATAAGATAAAACAATTTAAACAAATAATAATATCATTTTTTGTGGCTAGATCGTTATTACTCTTGTGATTAATGTAAAAAGGGTACATGACCAGGCGCATTAGCCAATGGATGGTGGAATGTTGATTGGGTTTGGCAACTACCAAAACACAGGCTATAACGTTAGCGGGCAGACGGAGGCTCCACCTTATAACGTTGAGGTCTTGCTGTGCTTACGCAGCCTATAGTGAAATATTTGTGAGTGTACTTGCATAAAACAGGGCTGTTTAATGAGCATATAAATTACATATTGGAGAAAGCTGGAAAGGTTACAGGAATAGCGCGTGATGCTTCGCCATGTTGGACCGCGGGCGTCCAAACGCCGGTTGTTATTAGCGGAAGTGACGGCGATGCTGCTGTACGCGGTTCCTGCGTGGAGATCTGCCTTTGAAATAGTGGAATAAAGAAACTGCAGTTGCTACAATGACGGGGCTGTATTAAGATCATAAACTGCTACAGAACAGTTTCCACACTAGCAGTAGGGGTACTGGCGGGAGTACCCCCGATAAAACTAATTGCCGACCAGCGCATATGGGTCTCGAATGGAAGTAGGAAGGATGTGGCAGTAACACGCCTTTATGAAGACTGGCAGACCCTATGGGATACCGCGTCAGTGGCAGCCTGGACCAGGCACCTTATCCCGGTTTTGGGCCCTTGGTTGGTGAGGGGACATGGAGACGTGGATTTCTACTTATCCCAGTTCCTGTATTGCGGGGAAATAGATACAGCTGAGCACACTTTCATTTATTGCGGTCGTTGGGTGGAGGACGATCACCCCGGAGGAACTTATGAACACAATGTTACAAGGGATAGATAGCTGGGAGCAGATACGAGGATTTGTGACTGCGGTGCTTCGGTCGAAGAAGATGACTAGATCAACTAAGATCTCGCAAATGTTCATGTGGGAGGACAGCTTTATGCGGAGCTACATCTCGACACCTGGAGGTGGGGTGTGGTGATGATGCACGAGGACTCCTTTCCGTCTATGACTGGGGTTGGGTGGGTTATACACACAAACACAAAGGAGTCAGGGGAACGGACAGCCTTTTGCAGAGCCTTCTGTTCGCCATAGCAGAGGGTGGGTGGTGTTGATGATGTACGGGGACTCCTATCCCCGAGACGTGAACACTCTTGTGTGTGTACATGTACACTTACACATCCATGAATACAGGTGTGAATATTTTCAGTAAGTGGTTTGTATACATGGTTGAATTGGTGCTTTTCCTTTTATTTCAAATTTGACGGGTGAGAAGATGGCAAGTTTCTCAGGTTGTCGGACAATACCCCCGAGACTGCGTTATGTTTAATTGCGGGTCCGGACTCGGGGTGGAGAAGAGCGGTGAGGGAGATTTAGTCGGTGTGGGGCAGATTATTTACACCTAACAACATCTTGGCGGAGACTGTTAGTCTGTTAGCTAGCCCGGAATAGCGGATAGCGGCTTGGATCCGAGCCAGACACATCCCCCCGAAGACCCTGCGGTGGTGTGCGTAAATGGCATTCCTTCATCATCGTCAGAAAAAAAAATGTAAAAAAGGGTAGTAAGGGTAGTAAGATGTTGAATTAAAGGTACTTAATTGTGGTAATCAGGTAAATATCCGCCTTTTAATTCGTTTCTGAATTTATTTTGTAATAAATTACAATGATGCTAAGTAAACATTTTTAATATTCAGATATTTTATAAAATTTAATTTTCAATAAATAATCATGATTTTTTTTCGTAAACCCATAACAGAAATAATTAAAATTAAGTTCCCTTTTGTGAAAACTTGGAGCTTACTTTTTGCTTAGTTTTTTAAAAGTTAATATGTTTTAACAATGGAGGGAAAACTTTCTTAACTTAATCAAACTTTTCGACCCTATCTTGAATAAAAACTGTAGGCAAATAAAAAATGCATTTTAATTTGTAAGGGTGTAATAATAATAAGATGGCATGTATCTACCGAAATTTTTAGATGATTTTGTTTTTTACAAGATCGATTTGAGAATGTTAAAATCGTTCAAAATAACACATGGAAATTCTTTATGGGGAGGAAAAATACAAATGAATGTATCTTACCTATATGATTGTAAGTAACGTGATATTATCCACCAGAAATTTAAAAAAATAAAAATCTCTTAGCAAGAATAAAAAGCTTCCTATGCCAAGTTAACTATGAAAAGTAAAAAACAGAATTTTTATCGTTGTCTTTACTGAGCTCAATATATTTTTGCATAACATTTTTCCATATATATTCAGTAATAATAATCTAAAAAGTATTATATTATTATTGTTAATATAATAATGCATTACTTACAGTGTTTAAAAATATATATTTAGTGTATTTGAATGTGCATTCTCTGCTAAAGAGAATACTTAGCCTTATTCATAGGTATACATAACACTGGAATTGCGTAGATAGAATTAAAGTTAATATCAATAAAAAATGTTGTTAAAAAAATTTTTTAACAATGTTAAAAAAAAAATTATTTTTAGGTATTTATCTGAAGCGTATCTGTAAGCCCAATTCTAATGAATATGTTGTTTAGTATAGTGGAAAATAGAGAAAATTTGCAATCATGGTTCAAATTATTTTATTATTTATTATTTTATTTTTCTGCAATGTCTTTCAAAGTCGAATTTCGAAAAAACTACAATTTGGTTTTCAAATATTCACATGAATATAATACAAATCTAAAATCTAGCAGGTATCTTCATTTGTTACTGAAAAATGTTTAATCTCGGCTTTTTTAAGTGGTGTGTCGGTGTACGAAGCGGCAGCCAACACCGGTTACCTTCACTGGTTGACCTGTGGTACCTCAAGGTCAACCACGTCAATGTTGTACCTACCTCTGTTTGTTTGACTAAAATAAAATAAATAAAAGTAATCAAAATATTTAAAATAAAATGAGAAACAGTTACTTTCTAGGGTGTTTTTCGGGTAACGATAAGAACCGAGAGAAATACATTTTTACCGTATGAAGTACGGAAAACAAGAAGAAGTAAATAATTTTTTTAAGATGGAGGCCGACAGTTTTGAAATCCACACTTTTAGATCATTAGAGTTTTGGCTCCTGAGCGACCAAACTATTGCTTTGTTAAGAAATCACAATACACTGATATTTTTTTTGTATTGAACAGGCTTTAATTGTTATTTAAAATTATTATTATTATATACTGTATAAATTGTGATTTTTTGTGTTGCTGCTCGGATAAAGATATCGACATAACTTCTCTTGATCCATTATTCATGAAGCATTATATCTACCATTTCTGTGATACATATATTGTTACACTATCGATCAGAATAAAAGTTTTATTTATTTTTTTTTTTTTAATTTATGTTCACCCTACTTAAACGGGAGTTATATTCATTCAGTCCTAAAAATTATACATAAACCATAAAGATTAGCTCTCTAACATATATACCTTCAGAGAAAGCAAATATAATTAGTCTATTTCAGATGCTATAAAAGTATCATAGTCTAAACAATATTAGGATAGACAACGTAGTGTAAAAAATTAAATTTGCCCTAAATACTGGGGGGATAAACATTTTAAATGTTACAGATAAAAATTAGATTTTATACTGAAATGAAAATTTTTTTTAGATAACCGATGTAAGTATTACATAAAATTAGAGAGAAAAAAATTAGAAAATAAAACAATTTATCATCAATTTTAATTTTTTTTTTTATTAATATTGAGATGCTGCTACAGAAAGTATACTAAGAAAGGAATACGTGTATATATATATATATATATATATAAACAAACGCGCGCGCACAGGCACATACGCAAGAGAAGATTTGGTATGGAGATGAATTAATGTCTGTGGATACAAGATAAGCGAAAGGGGAGTACAGTGGAGTATTTAGCGTGAGGTTCTATTAGGCGTACCATTTGCAATTCTGTTTGGTTTCAGCTTCAAAACGCTGGAACTTGTGTACATATGTACAGAACTCACTATACACACAAACACACATGTACTTAAATTACGCTCATATATCATCTAGTATCCGAGCTGAAATACCATACAAATACACATATAAACACAGATGAATAAAGCAACCCCCAAACATTCATTCAAGTACACACAGCATCCAACGTTCAGAATGCAATTATGCTAGAAAGAAATAACGGATGCAATATATGCAAAATCGTATGTTATTGTTTCCAATAGCGGAAGTAATGATTCATAATGAGTTTTTAATAAATTAATGATGATTTAAAATAATTAAACTATTCCTCTTTATTTTGAGCACCCATGAACCAATACAAAAATTTGAAAAAATTGTTAATATAATCCATTTTACTCTCTCCCAGTTGTACCTGGTACTATTTTAAAGAGATAAATCTGTTTAATTCTAATTTTTAATAAATCAATGAACTACATACATTAGTTTATCAGCTAAATGGTAAAAAATTATTCACAGTTTTATTAGACATTCTAACATCAAGGGGATGGGAAGATAAAGACAGCACTGGTTTCGTATCTCAAAATAGTACTCTTTAAGAGATTGGCAAACTGTAATCAAAATTAAATGGCGTCAATGATCCAAATTCAGTTGTTATCATATAAAATTCCATAAAAATCGGTTTATCTAGCTCAAAAATTATTGTTTCAAGCAAAACGACAACAAATAAAATAAAGGAAAGAAAAGGTTATTTTCTCCAACTCTGGAATAAAACCGTTTATATAAATAATCAAAATGAAATACTAATATAATTGAATCATTAAATTATTACACGAATGTTAATCTGAGTCTAGAAACTATGAAAAAAAGAATAGTTTAAGCTATGTGAAAAATTACCCTAACGTTTTGAGTTTACATTGAGATAGTGAAGCAATAAATTTCGTTTGTTCCTTGAGCGATTTTGACTAAAATTAAATTACATTAACTCCGTATATATACAGAAATAATCTTGCCAATTTCATCCGAATCAGTCGTCCGACCTGTATATATCAATCAAAAACAGCTCAACATACAATGGGTCAACCCACTATATACTACTCGTATTACATACTATTACTACATACTATGGGTGGTGAAGTTTCTAATAATAGAAAGTAACAGAATAAGAATTAATTTCTATTGCAATGTACAAGGTTTGCACAATAGAAACCGTTGCATCTGGACGAACAAAATGGTGGATCTGATTGCTGTTTCCACAAGTCAAAGCTCAGACCCGGAGGTATAAATTATGATAAGGACCAGCGAACATCAGTTCAGTGTGCAGTAAATGGGATAAAATTGAGCAAAAGAATTTTCGAAATAGTGTACGGTAACAATTGAACTTGAAGAGTGAATTACAAGAAAATTGTGTTTTGAAACAATGTTTTCCTTTACGGTTAACTACGAGGATATACATATATATAATGTATAAATACATAAATATAATAATAAATATAGTATAATAATAAATATATTTATTTATTTACACTGATGTGTATCTAAAATTAACATGTAATTTTTATTGTCTGTAATGTAAAATTGCATTAATTTAAAACAAAATTAATTAACGTATAAAATGCTTACTGAAAGCTATTTTTGTTGTAAATAAATACATTATCGCATTAATTCACTCTGATTTACGGAAAGATAATTAAATTTTAATTTTTTTTTTTAAGAAAAAAATTAAAATTTAATTTTTTATGTATGTCCAAACATCTTAGGAATAGTCGACCTGAATCTGTTCATGCAATATTATATATATATATATATATATAGAGAGAGAGAGAGAGAGAGAGAGAGTGATGTCTGTATACTCTTTCATAGAAAAACGGCGTAACCGACTAAGATGAACATAGGTTTGGAAGCCGGCCTCCATGGCATGAGTGGTAACGTTTCGGCCTTTCATCCGGAGATACCAAGTTTGAATCCCTGGAAGGCATGACATTTTTATCCGGTAAAAATTGTCATTTCATCTAGTCCACCGGGCTAGTCTAGTGGTAGACGTGTCATCGCGAATCAGCTGATTTCGAAGACAACAGTTCTAAGGTTCAAATCCTAGTAAAGGCAGTTATTTTTATAAGGATTTGAATAATAGATTGTGAGTTCTTGTTGTTCTTTGGTGGTTGGGGTCAGTTAACCTCACATCTTAGAAATAGTCGGCCTGAGTCTGTTCAAGATACATATTTACCGGTACATTTATAGTTACACTCCAGTCTAATGAGATTAATTGTTATGTTATAATGAATTTTAATTGTTAATGCGATTATAAATAAAAAATGTAACGTAAAAAGTTATTTTAACGTACAAATGAACGTACAGAATTTTTCAGTGTTAAGGTTTTTTTTTAATTAGAGATGATCTAATGAAATAACAAGATCTGCAAAAAACCCGATATGCAAAATCTGGTTTAGTTTATGCACGTTCTTCTGTACATTAAAAATATATTCGGGAAAATATAAGGCGTGATATCTTTTTTGTAAAACCTGTTTTAAATATATAATGATTAGATTTAAATTAATAATTTAAATGAATGCTCCTATGACAGATAAAATTAAGTAAATAAGAAGACTTTCACATCCGGAGGTCCCGGGTTCTAATCCCGGTCAGGCAGACTTTTTCACACACGCTACAAATCATTCATGTCTTCTTCTGAAGGTATAACTAACAGTGGTTCCGGAGGTTAAAAAAGAAAAATAGACGACGTTGCCGAACCATACTTTTTTGTAAATGAAAATTGAAACAAAAGCGAAATGAATTTAATAATTAAATAGCAGAATTTTTTATTAATTAATGTTTTTTATCTGTTAGAGTTATATATTGATAATTTAATACATTATTTGTAATATTATAAGTAAAATAATCTGTAGGGGTTCTAGTTACTTTAATTTATCTTATAAAATGAATTTAATGAAATTGAATTTAATATCTAACAATAAAAATATATAAATGTATTTTTAAATTATTGGATGTAATTTTTATTGTTTGTAACATAAAATTTCTGTAATTTAAAACAAAACTGATTAAATTATAAAATACTTACTGAAAGCTATCTTTGTTGGAAATATAATAAATACTTTATCGTATTAATTCACTCTGATTTACGGAAAGATTATTAAATTTCAATTTTTTTTAAACAAATACATATTTAAATCTTCTCTAAAATTTATTAACACCTTGTATCCTCCGATAATTTATTTAACAACAAAAACTTTTGCCATATAGTGAATTTTCGCTATCATATTCAATGGATTAATAAATTTTATTAAAAATTATCCGTACTAAAACAAAGAAATTAAAAAAAAAAACTATATTTATTTTTATTTATCAACCTAAGTTAAGAAAGACGTTCATAAAATGATATACAGAATGTTAAAAATGTATGGGAACCCTCAAATAACCTTTTCAACAGATAAATGTACAAAAATAAAATTTAACAAATATTCCTACATCGAAACGATCTATTTTTTGGTACGAGATCATTCCACAATAAGGGAGAGCCGTTAGGAGAGCAATTAAAAAAATCTAAATGGAAACGATAGGATTGTGACACTTAAAGAGCATCGAAAAACAAAAAATAAAAAATAAATTTAAACGACTTTCAGCTTCAAACTACACCGAAATGGTAAATGTTTAATATTTACAGTACGAAGGGAAACCCAAAAATAACGGGAATTAAATAAAGGTGGAAATATGGTCATATTTTGCCTTCTGTTGCTGGACGCGTTTAGGGGGAACCCTTCCGAGTTTTTATTTAAGGCGACGCCTCCCGACAGATATTATGGAAACACACTGGATCTTCAACGCAGAGTTATTTTCCGATTTTGTAAAAAAAACATGATGGCTAAAGATCATGAGCATTGGCAGCCATTAAGTTTTGTTTCCTTTAGGAAGTAATACGTAAAATCCTGCAAAGAATCTGCGATAAACAAAATACTAGTTTCCGAATAGTTTTCACGCTTCAAACGAGGAGAATTTTCGATTAAAGATTATATATGGGCGTCCTACTAAAGTTTGAACTAAAAAAAATTCGAAAAAATTCGTGACCGCATCATCGAAGTTCGTCAATGAACCGGCAATTTTACGCTGAAATTTTTCAAAAACTTGAGTGTTTCTGTGCGGAAAAAAGACCGGAACCGGAATATAGAGAAGAGGTTATTATTTTTTTTCCATCACGACCATGCCCCCCGCTCACTTCGCTCATTTTGCAGAATTTTTTGACAAGAGATGGTATCATCTCCTTGACCCCATCCTCCGGATTTGTCTAATCTTCCCGCTTACAACTTCTTTTTATTTCCAAATATGAAAAGGGATTACAAAGGAAAGCGATTTCGCATGGTACAAGAGGTGAAATAAAATAAAATAAAAAACACAGCCGGTGCATTAAAGGGCATAACAAGTGAAGTGTTAAAAAATTGTTTTTAGTAATGGAAGAAAAGTTGTTTGGACAAGTGTATTGAGTATAATGTAAGAATGAAATTCCAAAATTAAAGATAAACTAAACAAAATAATAATAATACTAATTCTCCTTATTATTTAATATCTCCTCGTATATCCAAAGTAATTCATCTTTTTTAAAAAATAGATTTGTTTGAGGTAAGAGAGTTTGCAAAATTGTTTGTTTTAAATTGCTGAACAGTTATTTAAGCTGTACTGTAGATAAATCTTCAAACTAGCTATGAAAAATATTTAATGGTCACCGTTTTAGCGGCAAATTTAGGATTAAATATTATATTATGTATTGGAATATTATTATATTAAAGTTACTGTTGTAGCTAGAATATGTTTACATAAAAAACATTTGCTTTTCGGTTATTTTTAAACTTGTGTAACATACCTTCCCCTTTCATTTGAACTTTTTGAATTGCTCTTGTATGTGAGTTTTTGTAATAATAGTTTCATACTGAATACTGAATATATAGATAGTTTCAAAGTAAAAGTATTAGCCAAATTCCATTTTCAATGTTTACAAATTGAAAAGTTGAAACTCATACTTTATTTAAGAATGCGAATGTAAATATATGAAGGCACTAACTAATTAATTAGAAATTTCGGTGTACTCAAAAAATTATGTTTTTTTTTTTAAACAACAGTTTTGGTAATATCTAAATTATCTTTTTAATTATTAAAGTTACATAAATTTACGTTATTTAAATTAAATTTTTATTTTTTTAAAGAAGTTAGAGAAGAATCATTTATTTATTGCACAAGTATCATTTTATTCTAAATGTGTTCATAAATTCTAAAAATGTTTTGTACGGTTAAAATTGTAAAATAAGGTGTATTTTCTCTCACCGCCATAAGGTATAATCATGTTTTTCTACAATATTATCCCAATATATGCCTTAGTAAATCTGTTTATTACATAATTAAAAGACAAACTTCATGTAGAATAAATGGACTAGAATTGGGAAATTAATTTTTATATTACAATTTATCATTGTATGTATTTCTTAATTACTTCATTTAGTTTTTTGAGTATAGCTTTTAGTGAATAACACCATGTTTATTAACCTGGTAACTATGTTCATTAAGCAAGCAGAGAACTGCGCGAAAGTTTGTACGAACTTTTTGAAGAAAAGTACAATACAAATTTCGTAGCAAG